>JAFVLL020035256.1:0-37392 GCA_021397915.2 Tor tambroides
TAGATAGATAGATAGATAGATAGATAGTATATGAAGAAATCTGGACTATGCAGGACTGTCCAAAAAAAGAAAAAGTAATTCTTATTAAGAAAAAGGCATTATTAATTATTTTTAAATTAGGGTTAATTCAGGATAATTAGGGCATTTTTCCCTAGTCATATCAATGGCAAGAAGTATCACAATTTATACCTGAATTCACCCTATGTATGTATGCATGCATGCATGTATGCATGTATGTATAATTTCTGTTGATGTGTTGAAAAACTGTAGAAAACTTTTATTTTAGCAACAAGCATTATTTTTGGAAAACATTTTTAAAGAAAAAAAAAAGCAAAAGAATGTTATACTGTTATGAACTGTAAACTACACAGCAGTCCTTCTGTCTAATCCTAATAAAAATATTGTTAAAATATAACGCTGCCTATGTTCCCATAACTCAAAAGGCTTATAAAACTTACTAAATGGAGTTTTTTTGAAAAACTGAAAAAGCACAGTTTTCTGTAAGGGGTAGGTTTAGGTGTAGAGTTAGTGTATGGTGATAGAAAATACAGTTTGTACAGTATAAAAAAAAATACGCCCATGGAGAGTCCCTGTAAACCACCAATACCAACGTGTGTGTGTGTGTGTGTGTGTGTGTGTGTGTGTGTGTGTGTGTGTGTGTACCTACAGTATCTGAATTCTTCAAATGTCAGGTTCAATCCAAGGCAACACTAGTGTCCCGCAGAAGCTTTGCACAGGCTCACACACCCTCCATTCAGAGGATGAGACAGGAAACAGTTGTAAAACCTGCATATAATCCCAGAGCACAGCCTCCTCCTGTTCTGCCCTGAATGAGCCCCTCAGATTCATATGAGCTCCCATTATCTCCAAACCTGGAACAAGCTGGCTTCTCATATGCGCAACACTGGGTGCTTTCTCAGATAAATATCCCTGAAGGCTTCTAATGCCACATCTCTATCTTAAATGTATATATTTATAAAGTCCTGCTCCCATCAGTCAGTGATAAAACTTTAGCATTCATTTGATCACAGGAGATGGTTTAACCTGCGCTGCTGTGCCTGAAGCCCAGCGGGGGGCACAGATTCAGATGACAGACTCATCACTCACTAGCCATTTAATGCTCACTTCTAGACATGTCTCAAACCCCGCATGTAATCTCAGCTAGTCACAGTCTTTAGAATATTCCAGTTCATATTGAACTAAATCTCTGTGAAGAGCGTTTATGGTGTACTGTCGATTACCTCAACCTATAAAAGCAGTTTGACATCAACAGGATGATATGGATACTTTTACAGTTCAAATATTACTTCAATTTTACTAATGAACCAAAATGCAAGTATCAGTTTTAAAAACGAGAACATTTGCAACGTTTGAATATTTGAAGACTTACACTTTTTTCTTGTCTTTCGAATATTCAGTTTAGTGCTGATTTCCGGCCATAAAAATGACATGATGATGTATTTGTTAGTAATCATTAGTAATCATTAACTAATGTTTAGTAGCTAATCATTAACTGTTTATCTTTTTTTGTCTTCACAGCAAATGCTGAATGATCATGAAACGTTGTCTCAAGACAGCTGTATTAAAAAGGTAGGATTCATTTTATGTCAGTCCTCCCCTCTTGACATCTATCTATCTATCTATCTATCTATCTATCTATCTATTTATACGCTGCCAATAAATTTTAACAAATTTAAATTTTATTTTTCTTTCTTTCTTTCTTTCTTTCTTTCTTTCTTTCTTTCTTTCTAGTCAAACAGACATTCTTTGTGGTTCTGTACATCTTGTTCAGAGCATTTTATTCATATTTAATGAACTTAATTTTCTTTTGAATGGTTTCTTTTTAATGATTCACTCACACCAATTTGCGAATAGTTTGTGAATCACACAGTTTAATTCCATTTAGCTTGAAACAATGCAACATTTGACACAAAGTAACTTAAACTACATACTGTACAGCGACATCTGACAACAATATTGTGATAATTCTAGGAAGCAGTTCCACTTGATTCACTACAAAAACCAGACCTCTCAACAAAATTGTGTTGTGTTGCATATTGGTGTCTTTCAGAACTACAGATGTGATATTTTGAGAAAATGTTTTATGAACCAACTTGAGCCAAAAAAAGAGAGAAGCTCCAAGCATCTTTATTAATATAATGAATTATGCATGAGGCATTATGAATAACTGCATCACTCATCATCCACCCTAATAGACTAAATGCACTGTCACGTGTGTAAATATGTCATATTGTGCCAGCAAATGAGAGCCAATGTTTGTGTCTGTTTATATGTGTGAGTTCAGATATAGAGAACGTGGCCAATATGTGTGTGTGTGTGAGGGCAGAATCAGCCCTGAGGTTATGTAATGAAAACATCTGTGCCAGATAATCTATAACATCATCCATCTATTTTTCTCACATCCCACCCTGTGTCTCTGAGATGCATCTGTCTCAGACAGAAAACCCGCTGTTATTAGGAGAGCTGAAATATTTCTTAAGTCAAATCCCCTCTGACAGACAAAAAGAAAAAGAGCTTCTTTCATTTATTTACCCTTTGCTTTTAACCCGTTATCCCTCCTTCACAACACAAACACTTAGAGATGCCTATCTGAGTCTGTCCGTATCTGTCCAGCACCAACATACACACACACACACACACACACAAGCCTTGATTTGAGCTCTTTTAGATGTAATCCACCACACTCTGTCTCAAAAGCGTGCATGTGTGATTGTGATTGTGTGATCGTGTGTATGTGACATGTAAGCTTACAGTGAACTGACAATGATAGTACACAGAGACATAGATTAATTATAGAAAATCAATGTGTTGTAATTGTGTTTGAAACAGATCGCCTCCAGGCATTGTGCCTGCGTGTCTGGCTGGATATGAAAAAATCTGGCTTTGTAAATGTAGCTAAAACAGGCGGCTGATGTTTTAATGGGATAGAGATTAATGGCTCTTTTGACAGGCTCTCTGAGACGGTATCAGTGCTTTTGTGGCCCCTGCTGCGACCCATCTCTCATAGACTTTAAAAAGGCCAGTGTTATTTTAATTTTACTGTTTGTATCTAGGAGTGATAAAGGTCTGATAATACAATCATGACATTTTTTTTTCAATAAATGCAGCAATATTGAAATGTTAGCCAACAACAATTAAAAAAAAAAAAAAAGATATCAGTTATTGCAATATCATATATGGTATAAATCTGGAATTACAATGAATAGTTCCAACACTGAATTGTGTTGCACGTATACTATGTGAACAACCTATATATACCGTATATATATATATATATATATATATTTGCCACTATCCCTCAAACCACTAGGTTTTGCCCATTTGTCAG
The DNA here is from genome assembly GCA_021397915.2 of Tor tambroides. NCBI lineage: Eukaryota > Metazoa > Chordata > Actinopteri > Cypriniformes > Cyprinidae > Tor > Tor tambroides. The sequence goes on from JAFVLL020035256.1 coordinate 3,350, forward strand.
CAAGTTTTTAACAGTTTAAAAGATAAGAAAATGTAGTGTGATCACTTTTTATTTTATGTATTTAATAAGTATGTCATTTTATTTAAAAAAAAAAATAATGTGTTATGCTGAGTGATGATAAAACATTATTTCATACATATTTTGACATTTTGTTTTAAAAAAAAATTCTATGAAACATTAAAGTTGATTCTTTATTTGCATTTAATATGCTTTTTTTAACCGTGAAATTAACTTGACACAGACACTAAAATGGGATGTCCTGTTTTTGACCCATATTTAGTTATTAAATTAATTTAATACATATTTGTAGGAAATGTAAGAAAAAATATATTAATAATCTTTTAATTTTAGCGTTCATTTTTTGAGGTATAAAAACATGGCAAAAAATAAATAATAATAATAATAAATAAATAATATAGCATTTTTTACTAACTATATATAAGAAATTATTATTGTTGTTATTATTTTATTTCTTTTTAATTTACTTTAGATTTTTTTTTTTTAAGAAAAACATATGTTATATATTTTTTAAGGGTAGATTAAAGAAAAATGGCAATTTTTGCGTTGTACCCTAATCTTTATAGAATTCAGCCGTGTGGCACATTGCACCATTTTTCTTTTATTTTCTTCTTTTCATGGAAAGGTGAAAGGAGAGTTGCTGTACCCGTTAACATCAGTATAAGGCGGTCTGTCCGTGAGGGAAATGAATCTCTAATGTTAGCTTAACTGAACCAGGAAAATCCACTCCAGTAAAAATATCATCTCAAGCAAACCTGAAAATTTAGGGCATCTGATTATGCCCCCAAATACATTACAGGTCAAGAAGGGCATCGTGCAGCCCCGAGGCGAGTCGACTCAAATGTGATGATTGATTGATTATCATGATAATTTGTTTGAAATGATTATCTGGATATAATAATCACCGCTGTTCACCCCCTGCCTCGTGCTGCATTTTCATGCTCTCTTGTTCCCCCGTATAATGCGCCTCCATCAGAAATGGCCTCTGGTTATGGAGGCGTAGTAACAGGGGCCTCCCGGTCGGGTCCTCAGGGGCTGGGGGGGCCCCATTGATGAATGATGACCCAAAGGAGCCTGAAATCAGAGAGAATAAACAGGGGGAAGAAGAGAAGAGGAGAGGGACAGGGAAGGCTGGTAACTATCTGTAGCGGAGGGCAATTATACGCCAGGCCAGGCAGCCCCAGGGGCAGCAGATCGCTCTGAAGAATGCAGAGGGGTCCTGACCACCCAATACACTCGCTCACACACACACAAACACATACGGTGGGACCGATGGGAAAGGAACGGAGAGTTTTTGCTTTTTCATGAAAAAGCATTAAGAGAATTTGACAAGCTAATCATGCGTCGTTTTACAAGCCTGATCTGAATGACAATCGCAAAAATTACACTTCATAACCAGTTTTCAAAGCACATTAAATGTTTTACAAGTGTCTCTCCGTCTGCTAGTAAACACAAATCTAAGCGACTCGAGTGCAGAGCAGTTAACTAGTTTTGTGTCTGAACACTTTTAACGACGCTTTCTAACTGTCACTTCAGGAGCTCGTTTGAGGGAAAGCGAGTCCACGCTGGAACATGCCTGTTCAATTAAAACAGAAAGCTTTCTCATGCACTTCAGCGCTAGACGCTCTGAAAACACGGGGCAATTGAAGACGTTTAGCCTTTTCTGTCACTACGAGGGGAGGAGGGCTGTGTAGAAATAATATTTGTGGTTTTTAGCATGACTATGAGAAGACTTAATGATAATATCCCTTCTCGGCCCCTAGCTCGGTTACGTTTTAATGGCCCCTGATTGACAATCTTTCTTTCTGTGTGGGTGTGTGTGCTTGTTGAAGTGGCATGTTATTTAGAAAGATCATTTCTCTTATTTGAAGAGAACGATCAATTAGGGCGTGTATGATTGTTTAGATACTTTTTTCAGGTGTGATAGCTACTCAGCTCATACTGTCGTTAAAATGAAATCAAAATTGACCTACAGTAATCTATTATTAAAATGCAATAACTATGAAACGAACTTTATCAACCCCTCCCAATCCAACCAATTCCCAAATAATATATTCAAGTCAATTTGTTTCTAACTGAATAATAATTTCAGAAAATAATTACAGAAGTCAAATAACTGTTCTATGCTGAAAAAGCAACGATACAAACTTAACACAATGTAATTACATTTGTAACATAAACTACACTGCTAAACGCATAGTTTAGACAACAGCTCAAGTAACACACATTTTTGTACAGAAAACCTGCTATGTACTAATTAAATTGATAGTTCGCCCGAAAATTACAATTCTGAAATCAGTTACTCACTCTCTTTTCATTTCAAACCCATTAAGCTCAAAGTACACTTCGCTTTTGTATGCTAGCGTATGCGTACAGTCGAATAGCCTTTCAAAGTATGCTCCATTTGATAGCATGCTTGAATGCTTGAAGTGCTCCAGAAAGGTTCATCTTTGTCCAGTGTCTGCGCTATTTCTCTCCAGAAGTTATGACTGATAAAATGTCTTCGTACTCTTTTAAACTAAAGTTGCAGCTATCTGATAACTCTCTCACACAAGTGCTCATCAATGCGGGCATCTGATGTTGTTGCAGTCTCCGCTGTTTTGCTTTTTTGTTTTCTTAGTTTCATTTTCTACTGTGAAACAATGGCCAAAGTGCTGCCACCTTGTGGAACAACTGATTAGTGCAATTCAATGCGCATGTGCGACATGCGCGTACTTTGTACGTGTCGTTAAATCAGGTGGTGTGTGTATAGCAAGTGTGTACTAATCTGGTGACGAAATTTGCATCACATCCACTGTTCGCTAACCTCGTGTATGCGTAAAAACTGAAGTATACATTGGGCTTTAGACTTTAGTTTGTCTTCGAAACACAAATGAAGATGTTTTTTAATAAAACCTGAGAGATTTCTTTCCTTCCATTGAAATTCCAATCCACCAAAATTTTGATGCTTCAAAAAGAACATAAAGAAACCATAAAAGTAATCCATATTAATTGAGTGGTTTAATCCAAGCCTTGTTTGACGCATGAAAACAAACCTCATTGGTTCTCATGTGTCAAGCAAGTATGCTTGACCGTTGACCATTTTTGATGTGCTCTATGTATGTGAATTAATCAGTGTTTATATGTGAATGAAAGCCTAAATTAAATCTAAAAAAGTGATTGTGTTTCTTTAGAAGACTTGGATTAAACTAATTATTTTGTATTTCATTTACAATGTCATTATGAATTATCTGAAGTGTCAAACTTTGATTTACAATGAAGGGTCAGAAATCTCTCAGGTTTAATTAAGAATACCTTCATTTGTCCCTCAAAGATAACAGAAAGTTTTATGGATTTTGGAACAATATGGTGAGTAGATTTTTGGTTAAACTAAGCCTTTAATGTGTAATAAATTGATTAAACCTTTTACATTTTGATGTTAAATCTTATGGACTTCTATTAATAGAGCATTACTGTACATTACATTCAATTTTTTGTTTGTTTTTTTTCTAATCGTAGGAATGATTTGATATTATTTATTAATGGACAGCATGGCACAGATGCTATCAAAACGCTTACTCCTGCGTCATGAGGCAAACAAATTGAAGGATACAAACATTGTCTACTGATTGTCAATTTACAGCTTTTCGTGCACATACGCATACATACACGTATGTGAAACCCCTGAAATATGTGAAGGTTGTTTGTGAGGGCGGATATGAGACATTTTTTATCTGGCCTCTTATTCCCAAAGGCATCTCCTGTCATACTATCGCTCCTCTTTGACAAGCACAGAAAACAAATGTCTCTTTCTGCCACATCTGTGGGAATTGTCCTTTCCAGAGCAGAATGCTGTCATTATCCCTGATCTTCCCAGCGCTCGCAGGACTAGAGCCTCGGATGCAGTGTGAAAAGTAAAATGTGTGTGTGTGTGAGAGAGAGATTGTGAAAGAGCGAGATCAGTGATTGAGGACGGAGTGATCCATTGTGGACAGAAGCCGGTCTGTGACGGCACAGCTCCGCTCGGCTGTGCTGGAATTCAAGTGGGAGCGAGTGAAGAGGGACGGAGAGCAAATAGAAGGCTGCTGAATGAGCAGTGTATTAACTATTTAAAACGCCATCACTCCGTTTTCTCTCTATGATGTCTGAAGGGAACTTTCCTCAACTGTCTGCGAACAAAGACAGGATAAAGTGGCTCGCTTTGTCTTTACTCAAAATCCTCTTCCATTTCTCTGAGTGGGTGTTCATTAATTCAGTTGTGTGAATGAAGTCTGAGCCGCACTCATATAATAACATGCGACTGGGCTGCCGTTGACATAGAAACCCTTTCTAAAGACGTTATAGGTTCGGGACGGTTGGGCTGCCCTCGCGGTAATGGTGGTCTGAGACCCTCTCGTGCTCTTTCCATACGGGGGACGTGTTTGTTTTTGCTGTCTCAGAGCAGGGACAGCCGTGTCCCCAGGCCCATTTCTGGACTGCAGCTATGTGTGCAGTGGCCCCAAAACTATTTGAACGCTAAACTCCGAAAATGTCACCGCGTTATGTAACGAAATATCAAACCAAGTGACATTTATTTTTAAAGAGAGATAGCACAAACACAGTTTGCAAGCAAAATAAAAAGTATTTTGTTTGGTTTCAATGAACGATACTGTTTAAAAAAAACATTGTGACTCTTTGTTGTTGTCAAACAAACAAACAAAAAAAAATCTGGTAACACTTTAGATTAAGGAACACTATTAACTTTTAAGTAGTTGCTTATTAGCATACATATTGGCTGTTTATTAGTATTTATAAAGCACATATTAATGCATGACCATTTTCTAGATCCCATAACCCTATTCAGTAACTAAATATTATTACCAGAACAACTATCTTACCTACTATCAGTAAGCTTCAAATTAGGTTTATTAAGGGCAAATGTTTAGTTAATAGTGAATATGTGTTCCCTAATCTAAAGTGTTAGAAAAAAAATCATGTTTTCAAATAAATGCTGTTCTTCTGGACTTTCTATCATCAAAGAATCCTGAAAAAAAGTATCACATTTTTCACAAATATATTAGGCAGCACAACTGTTTTCAGCATTGATAACAAGGAATGTTTCTCAAGCAGCAAATCTGCATATTAGAATGATTTCTGAAGGATCGGATGACACTGAATACTGGAGTAATGATGCTGAAAATACAGCTTTCATCACAGGAATAAATTACATTTTAAAATATACATAATTAGGAAAACAGTTATTTTAATCTGTAATAATATTTTACAATGTTATATTTTACTGTATTTTTTATCAAAAATTTGCAGCATTGGTGAGCATACAAGTCTTTGTTCAAAAGAAAAATAAAAAATAAATAATAAATAAATAAATAAATAAATAAATCTCACCAGTCCCAAACTTTATATATGGACATATATATTTGCATAGCACCTGCTGCTCATAATCAGTGTTGGGCACGTTACTTTAAGTCAAGTCAAGTCAAGTCACCTTTATTTATATAGCGCTTTTAACAATACAGATTGTGTCAAAGCACTTAACAGTATCAAATTGGAGGATAGAGTGTCAGTAATGTTAATAAGATTAAACATTCAACTTTCAGTTAAAGGCATTTCATTATTGAATTCAGAGATGCCATTATCTAGCTCAGTTTAGTTTAATTAGTATCTGTGAAATCAAATTGACGATAATCGCTAGAAATTAAGTGTCCCCAACTGAGCAAGCCAGAGGCGACAGCGTGAGAACAAAACTCCCTCTGTGACAGAATGGAGAAAAAACACTTGGGAGAAACCAGGCTCAGTCGGGGGGCCAGTTCTCCTCTGGCCAGCATATTATTGTTTATTTATTGTTTACTTATTGTTTTAATTAAAACTTTAAATGTATAAATGTATTATATTTCTATTTTTATATTGTTGCAATTTCTAACAATAATAGTATTATGTAGTTCGGTATTTTATAAAATTTTTAGTTATTTGTTGTATATAAGTTTTATTGTATGTTAAGTTGAGGTCTTCACTGGGGATATGTCCCCGGGGCTCATCCAAGTGTCCGGCCTCCGCCGACGATCAGGGCCATATACATCATCTCCCGGCGCCGATCCACAATCTGATCCGGACACAGACTGAGAAACAGAATAAGAAAGAAACAGACAAATATTAGCGTAGATGCCATTCTTCTTACGATGTAACGAGTACATCATGTGTTATGGGGAGTGTCCCCGGTTCCGGTTGATCTAATTAATGCAGCCTAACAATCCTTTAACGGATTTGAATTATAGAAGCGTATTACAGTATTATGTGTAAGGCAGGTTAAAGAGATGTGTCTTTAATCTAGATTTAAACTGACAGAGTGTGTCTGCCTCCCGAACCATGTTAGGTAGATTGTTCCAGAGTTTGGGCGCGAAATAAGAAAAGGATCTGCCGCCCGCAGTTGATTTTGATATTCTAGGTATTATCAAATGGCCAGAGTTTTGAGAATGCAGTGGACGTGGAGGACTATAATGTGATAAGAGCTTGCTCAAGTACTGAGGAGCTAAACCATTCAGGGCTTTATAAGTAATTAACAAGATTTTAAAATCTATACGATGTTTAATAGGGAGCCAGTGCAGTGTTGACAGAACCGGGCTAATATGGTCATACTTCCTGGTTCTAGTAAGAACTCTAGCTGCTGCATTTTGGACCATCTGGAGTTTAAGTGTGCAGAACAACCACCTAAGCATTACAATAATCTAACCTTGAGGTCATAAATGCATAACATTTCTGCATTTGACTTTGAGAGCATAGGTCGCAATTTAGATATATTTTTAAGATGAAAAAATGCAGTTTAACAAATGCTAGAAACGTGGCTGTCAAAGGAAAGATTGCTATCAAATAGCACACCTAGGTTCCTAACTGATGACAAAGAATTGACAGAGCAGCCATCAAGTGTTAGATAGTGTTCTAAGTTATTACATGTGGGGATTTTAGGTCCGATAATTAACAGCTCTGTTTTTTCAGAATTTAGCAGTAAGAAATTACTAGTCATCCAGTTTTTTATATCGACTATGCATTCCGTCAATTTGGTGTGTTTCGCCGGGCTGCGAAGAAATATAGATCTGAGTATCATCAGCATAACAGTGAAAGCTAACACCGTGTTTCCTGATGATTCCTAAGGGTAACATGTAAAGCGTGAAAAGTAACGGCCCTAGTACTGAGCCTTGAGATACTCCATACTGCACTTGTGATTGATATGATACCTCTTCATTCACTGCTACAAATTGATGACAGTCAGATAAGTACAATTTGAACCATGCTAATGCACTTCCAATGCCAACAAAGTTTTCTAGTCTATTTAAAAGAATGTTGTGGTTGATAGTGTCGAACGCAGCGCTAAGATCCAGTAGTACTAATAGAGAGATACAACCACGATCAGATGATAAGAGCAGGTCATTTGTAACTCTAATGAGAGCAGTCTCAGTACTATGAAACAGTCTAAATCCTGACTGGAAATCCTCACAGATACCATTTTTCTCTAAGAGGGAATATAATTGTGAGGATACTACCTTTTATAGTATCTTTGACAGAAAAGGGAGATTCGAGATCGGTCTGTAATTAACTAGATCTTTGGGGTCAAGTTGTGGTTTTTTAATGAGAGGCTTAATAACAGCCAATTTGAAGGTTTTGGGAACATATCCTAATGACAATGACGAATTAATAATAGCCAAAAGAGGATCTATGACTTCTGGAAGCACCTCTTTTAGTAGTTTAGATGGAATAGGGTCTAACATACATGTTGTTGGTTTAGATGATTTAACAAGTTTATACAATTCTTCCTCTCCTATAGTAGAGAATGAGTGTTTTAGTAGAGAATTATTTTTTTAAATACTTTAAAAAAAAAAGTATTTAGTTATAGTTACTAGTTACTTCTCACAAATAGTTACTGAGTTAGTAACCGAGTTACATCATTATAAAAGTAACTAATCACCAGGGAAAGTAGCTATTGCGTTACTTTTTAAAAGAAAAATGTCCAAATATGTCAAATAACTTGGATGCCCCCAATATTAAATGTGTTAAATGAATGAAATGGACACTAAATAGAATAAATAATTTTTATAAAATATTGTACACTAATCTACACTATTTTAATGTTTCTGTGGGACAATGTGAGAGACACCTATCAAATTCAATATAAATCTGACACTAAGCATCAGTAAGTATTATAATATGATATTATGATAATTTAGCATTATAAGATGATAGAACTTTAGTAATTAGAATAACCATGTATGAATGCATATTTGTCATGTTGACTGAACTTAGGACTGGTGGTGGTGCTTAAGATATTGTTTGTCATTTAGTGTTTCTATAAAAAATAAAAAAAGGGAGAAAAAAAAATTCCAAAGGAACTGGATTATTCTGACAGGAAAATACAACAAAGAATATCGTTTACATGTAGCGCGTCAATTCTGCATGGTATGTAAGACTCTCTTGCTCTGTATCTTTCTTTGCGTGTGTGTGAGAAAGCGACGGCGAGTCGTGCGCCTTCAGCTTCACACTAGAGTTTACGGTACGTCAAATACAGTTACTGCACACTGCACATTCAGATGAACTGAAAAATAAAATTATGATAATATTATAATAAATTATAGTAACGCCGCATTTTATTGTCAGTAACGGTAACGGCGTTGTAACGGGGGAAACAGTAATTCGTTTGATTACTCGTTACTAGAAAAAATAACGCCGTTAGTAACGCCGTTTATTTATAACGCCATTATTCCCATCACTGCTCATAATGCACATTATGTTATTTTCTAAACAAAAAATGGATTTTTGCAACACGTTTAAGTCTCATAATGTAATGCTGATACTTTAGCTGAGTAAGAAAAACAGAAAGAATGATAAAAGAGAGAGAGAGGATGACAGAGAATGAGATATCACATTTTTTACAAAATATATTAGGCAGCACAACTGTTTTCACCATTGATAACAAGGAATGTTTCAGCAAATCAGCGTATTAGAATGATTTCTGAAGGATCATGTGACACTGAAGACTGGAGTAATGATGCTGAAAATTAAGCTTTAAATCACAGGAATAAATTACATTTTTAAATATATTAAAACAGAACGTGCTTATTTCAATTAGTAACAATATTTCACAATATTACTATTTTTACTGTATTTTTATAAATAAAAAAAATAAAAATAAAATAAAATAAACAATAAAAAAATCAGCCTTGGTGAGCATAAGTGACTTCCTTCAAAAAAAAAAAAAAAAAAAAAAAAAATATATATATATATATATATATATACAGTGCTCTCCACTAATATTGGCACCCTTGGTAAATATGAGCAAAGGTGGCTGTGAAAATAAATCTGCATTGTTTTGATCTTTCATTAAAAGATTTTACAAAATTCTAACCTTTCATTGAAGTAAAACCATGGAAATTGCAGGAAAATCTCATTATGAAAAAGATGTTTTCTCTAGTTCAAGTTAGCCACAATTATTGGCACCCAATTACGTTTTCCCAAGCTAATAGTTCTGAGTTTTCTCCTATAATGCCTGATGTGTTTGGAGAACACCTGACAAGAGATCAGAGACCATTCCTTCATCCATAATCTCTCCAGATCCTTCAGATTTCCAGCTCCATGTTGGTGCTTCTTCTCTTCAGTTCACCCCACTCATTTTCTATAGGGTTCAGGTCAGGGAACTGAGACAGCCATGGCAGAAACTTCATTTTGTGCTCAGTGACACATTTTTGTGTTGATTTTTATGTTTGTTTTGGATCATTGTCTAGATGGAAGATCCAAACATGGTCCATTATAAGATTTCTTACAGAGGCAGTCAGGTTTAAGTTTTTTATCTGTTGGTATTTGATAGAATCCATGATGCCATGCATCTGAACAAGATGTCCAGGACCTCCGGCAGAAAAACAGGCCCACAATATTAAAGATCCAGCAGTATATTTAACCATGGGCATAGGCTACTTTTTATCCCTGTTTGCACCAAACCCATCTGGTGGGTTTGTTGCCAGAAAGCTCTTTTTTGTGTTTCATCTGACCATAGAAGCCAGTGCCATTTGAAGTTCCAGTCGTGTCTGAGAACTGAAAATGCTGGAGTTTGTTTTTGGATGAGCCAAGATGAGTTTTTGGATGAGTTTTTTTCTTGAAACTCATTTGAACAACATGTGGTGATGTAGGGGCTATTTGATATTTTAGGTTTTTTGACCCCAAGATTCAACTAATCTCTGTAATTCTCCAGCTGTGATCCTTGGAGAGTTTTTGGCCACTCAAACTCTCCTCCTCACCGTGCATTGTGACGCACGATATATATATTATGATAAAGACACACGTCCTCTTCCAGGCAGATTTGTAACATCTTTAGTTGATTGGAACCTCTTAATTATTGCCCTGATGGTGGAAATGGGGATTTTCAATACTTTAGCTCTTTTCTTACAGACACTTTCTATTTTGTGAAGCTCAACAATCTTGTTCTGCACATCAGAACTATATTGTTTGGTTTTACTCCTTGTGATGGATGATTAAGGGAATTTGGCCTTTGTGTTCCTCATATTTATAATCCTGTGGAACAGGAAGTCATGGCTGGATAATTTCAGTCACCCTTGTGTGCTATGTAAATATGAATGAATATACTTCAGAGATATTTTACTCATAAGGATTTCTAGGGGTGCCAATAATTGTGGCCAACATTCATTGGAGAAAAACATTTATTTCATCATGAGATTTTCTCCCCACTTTCAATTGTTTTACTTCAGTGATAGGTTAGAATTTTGTGATTTTTTTGAATGAAAGATCAAAAGGATAAACAATGCAGATTTATTTTCACAGCCGCCTTTGCTCAGATTTACCAAGGGTGCCAATATTAGTGGAGGGCACTGTATATATATATATATATATATATATATATATATGTATATATATAAAATAAAATAAAATAAAATACTTACAGACTCTAAACTTTACAGTATATATGGACATACGTATTTGCATAAGACACATGTCTCATAACACATTACATAAAATGGCTTTTGCAACACATCTAACTTTCATAATGTAATGCTGTTACTTGAGCTGAGTAGGAAAGAGAATGAGAAAGAATGATAAAAGAGAGAATGAGAGAGGATGAGAGAGGAGCAGGCCGGAGGAATGCCTGAATGCCCAGGAGAGAGACTCTGCCAGTCGGCCGCTGTCTGACACAGAGAGAGGCCACTTGTCTGGAGGCCGTGCCCAGCCATCTGAAGGTCATGTGAAAGCAAACTGCCTCATTCCTGGACACACCAAATCGCCAAATCTGGATCACTTCATCCAGCAACAGACAACAATCAAAATAAATGGGTCTACCAGAGACAGCAGAGGTGAGGGGAAGGTTTTAGGCCTTTTAGGAAAACGTTATTGCTCAGATGTTTCTCACTTTGTCTTAAGGTTTTTCTCAACTTTTCTCACAAAATGTTATTGGAGAAATAAAACAAAACAGTCACATGTGAGATATGTGTATTAGCAAGGAAATGTTCGGTAACACTTTATTTTGATGATCCACTTTTCTTCTAACTATCAGTAACTTTCCAACTACATGTCAACTAACTCTCATATAGAGTATTAGTATACTGTTAGGTTAGGGTTAGTAATAATTTGACGTACATGCAAAGATACCCATAGTGGTCACACTTTATTTTAAGGTCCAGTTCTCACTATTAACAAACCATTAACTACGACTTTTGCCTCAATAAGCTCATAATTACTGCTTATTAATAGTTAATAATGTAGTTGTTAAGTTTAGTTATTGGACAGGATTAGGGATGTAGAATATGGTCATACAGAATATGTGCTTTATAAGCATTAATAAACAAGCCAATATGTTAATAATAGGCAAGCTAATAAGCAGCTAGTTAATAGTGAGAATTGGTCCCTATGCTAAAGTGTTAATGAAAGTTACTTATAGTTAGTAGAATCTCTAAAGTGAACACAAACCAACACAAATATTTTCTCCCTAAAAATGTCACTTTATTGATTGAATGCTCCATGCTAGCAGGTTTTATTCATGAGTAGTTTTGATGTGATTTGGCTCATAGTTTTTGCATTTTAGTCTATTTCTGTGTGAGTATGATGTACTTTAATGTTTTGATAGCATAGAAAAGCTAGCATGTTGTCTGAATCTAATGTTTCAGATTTACAATCCCAGAAACCAACTTTAGCTGGTTTCTGATGTCATTCTGCTTAACTGACCTCATTTCTTAGCCGTGTCAGTATTACGTGATAAATGGTGTTTCTGAATCACTCTTATCTCTGTGAATTGTGTTGTCGCTAGCATGCTCACCACTCCACCGTCTTGCAAAATCCCTTTCAAAAGCAGATCCAGCTGAAGTTCACAAACAGCTCATTTCTCATCCCATTGTGGTGCCTGTCACCTCGGCCCATGGCTGCAGAAAAGAGCCCAAATCCCTCGTTTGTTTAGGAGATCATGTGATAAATGCTACGGCTCTAGCGTTCAGGATGGCTGACCTGAGAGTGCACTGCGGAGGCCGGACTCCAGCGTTGATCATGCGCTTTCAGAAAGCTTTTGTTTGCTGAAGAATCTGCAAAAGCTTCCTGGTTATATTTGCAAAGAAGTAATAATCATTATGAGGACGTAACAGAGCGCTGCTGTTATTTGGAAATGAGGGTAATGATGCTATTGATCTTCTCTTTACTCTGAAATGATGGCAAACAGAACTGAAGAATGCAGCCGAAGAATCCTCAAAGAAAATAACGCAATGTCATTTATACTGGATTATTTTGTTGTGCTGAGCTATTTAGATCTGCAGTACAGTATGATTAGGCAATAAAGTCGTATGAAAAGTGTGCAAACCTGATAATGTGGTCTTGAGTGCTTTACAACATTTGTTACATAATAACAACATGAAGGACACAATTTTGCATTAATTTTTTAAAAAGGTTTTATTAAACAAAATCAATGGAGAAAAAAAAAAGAAAAAAAAAAAAAAGAGGAAAAACACCTCAGTACCCCAATTTAATTCAGAGGCCCAATATTATATATACATACATATACACACACACACACACACACACACACACACATATATATATATATATATATATATATATATATACACAGTACTTGGGTCAAAGACGAAAAAGGGTTTAAGCATAAAAACAATAAGTGCAATACTGCTTTAATTGTTGTTGTTGTTCTCCCCCTCCCCCCCCCAAAAAAAAAAATTAAAAAAAAAAGTTTTCTGTTTAATTAAATTAAAATTTTGTTTTTGTTTTTCTGAGCACAAAATTAATATCATACATTTTTCCATGATTTACAGAAGACACTCACTAAAATGTCATTGTGTAACAGTCTTGTCAGGCATATTTACAACAAAAATCAATTTATGACATATTAAAAGACTAATTAATTTCACCACAGATACTAATTAGTTGTAATTTTACATTTTTAAAATTTGCCACTATTCTAGGTTTTGCCTATTTGCCTATTTTTTACCCATTTAAAACACAATAAAATGTATTATGCTCCCTTATTCTTTTATATATTTTAATATGTACAAGTCAAAATAAGCATGTTGTTTGATTTTTTACATAAATATTGTTACACTGAATTTCAATGTAACATTATTTCAACCATATTTTGACATTTTATTCTCCAAAAACATATTTAAAACCTTAAAAGTAGACACTTTACTTACATTTAATGTGCTTTCTATGGACATAAAATCATTTTTGTAAAATTTTTTTGGTGCGGACATCTTTACGTCTTTGACTCATATATATATATGGGTCAAAGACGTAAAGATGTTCGCATCAAAAAAAAAATATATATATATATATATTCTTTTTCTTTAATTTGATACACATATTTTAACATGGCTTTAAAATCACATCAAATCAAATCATTAAAAAATAAAATAAAATAAATTAAAAATCTAATTTACTTTATAAAAATCTGAGAAGATTTCACAGCCCAGATTTCAAAGACATGTGAACCACAACATGAAGGGGGATGTTTTTACAATTGTACTAAAAGACATTTTACTTGCTAATCAACAGATGGCAGAAGGAATGTAATTGATTGTGCACTTTAGGTTTTTAAAGTTTTGACCATGTTAGTCATTTAGATACCTTAGAAAGATGCATATCAAATATGATTCAGGCTTTGTGCACAGTTGCTGTTGAACAAGTGTTGCACATCATAATTGTTAATACATCATGCGTATTAGCACAACTGGAGCTCTGCATTAACCTATTAGCATCCATAACTGGAATGATAAACTTGCATTAACCATTAATTGCATTTTACTTATAATATACAATATTATTCCTATCTGATTTTGCAGCTTTAAATGGTTGTTGACAGGGAAATTGTTGACAGAAATGTGTAATTGTTGTCAGGATTTGTGCTGTTTTCCATTAGTCGTGTGTATGGCGAGCGGTGCGATGTGTCTGCTTTGTTGGACCGCACACATGAGCAGATAAATCCCTCTTGAAGCTGAGTGTTGTTCTAGAGGAATCCAGATGTGTGTGGATGTGCGGGTGGAAGCTAACGTGACTCCATCTGTGGCACACATGGGAGAGACTGTGTAGTAGTGGGAACAATTCAGGGTCACTCGCAGCCTGAGCCCTTGATTTTTCACAGGTTCTCTGTTATCAATGAGCCAAACTTCACACACACACATCCACAACCATTAAAGCCAGTCTGTGATTCAGAGCGTCACTTAACTGTTTAAAAAAATAGTTAGTGAGTGTTAAATTATTAATCACAAATATGCATTTTAACAACAACAATAATAATAATAATAATAATAATAATAATTGTGGTTTAAATCTATGTACATACAGTATTATTGCAACTTTTTGAGAGTTTGAAACTTAAAAAAAATGAAATAAATTATTATTATTATTATTATTATTATTATTTTAATTAAAGTAAAAAATAAATAAAGCAATGTTTATAAAATAAAAAAATATATTTATATTTATATAAGAAGGGGTAGGTAGAGATTAGGCCAAAAAAGGCATCTTTATGAGTAAAGTAACGTGAAGTAAAGTAAAATAAAGTAAAGTAAAATGTATATATATATATATATATATTTTTTTTTTTTTTTTTTTTTTTTTTTTTAGTTTAATAAACTGTAACTTGATTATACTTAAGAATTTAAGGCAGCAACTAAAGTTTTTCAAGTTGAATATATTTATTTATTTATTCAACAGTGATATACATCAATTTATGAAATGATTAATTAAAATGATTGATTAAGAAATGATTGATTAAAAAAAAAAGATTAATTGATGAAAAATGTTGTAAAAGTGCGACAAGTAACTTTTAGAGAACCTGATTGAAGACTGAAGGAGTAACTGATCTTAACCCTCTGGGGTCTGAGGGTGTTTTGGGGGCCTGGAGAAGTTTTGACATGCCCTGACATTTGTGCTTTTTTCAGTTGCCTATAAACTTATAAATGGCTAAAGTGTAATAACACTGTAATTAGCACAAACTGGGCTACAATAATATGTGAGCGTCATGTAGATGATTGTGTTTTTGAGAAAGCAACGTTTATGCATGGTTAGTGAAAAACTAATCCTGTTGACCGTTAATTAATCATGAGTTCATTAAAGTTAGTATCCAAAAGCCAGACTTGGATTTTATGAATAGCACAATTTGTAGCACATTTTGACTCCATGGCATGGTGCTTTTCACATTTTGTGCTCCTGCTTTCCCAGAAATGTGTAAAAATCCAGTTCCCGGACAAAAGCAGTGCTTGTTCAGGGAAATAAAGCAACATAAAAACAAAGGCCGTGTGGATGGAATTAGTCCGTAAGAACATGGGGAGGTTTAAAGTTTGCCTTCCGCTAAGCTTTGGCAATTCGCGCCCTGATTGAGATATGTTAATAAAACAGGGATTCACCCCCCTGCTCAGCATTTGGGCTTTGAGGGTTTAATCTTTATTATGGCGCATTACCCCACCTCGAGCTCTCTGGTCCCGCCTGGCACCGCAGACCTCAGCCGCTCAAATGAACTGTTAAATAACTCCACCTAATCCTGAGCCCCTGAAACAATAGGTGCTTGGAACATCCATTTTCCATCCATCAATCAAGCGCTTAGGCTTTGGAGATTTATCATTAATTATACATGTAGAAAGTGGCGGTCGTCTCGGGACAAGAATTCCTCAAAGAAGGCCTGAGCGTGAGGGAATGGAGAGGGAAAGGAGTCCACACCACCCTCTATCGCCCGGTCTGACTCTGATCAACTGATGCTAACAGTTTGTTTCCATAAGAAAGCTGTTTATTTGATTCAGCAGCAGCTATTATGTCTTTGGCTGGGTCATTGTTTAAAAAGCATGCATTTCCCAGTTTGATAGCATTATTTTTTGTAAGATTTTAAACATTCTGTCAGATAAACACTGTTTTTAAATGCATCTCAAACTAAATAAAGCTACATTTTAATAAATATTAGCACATAATTAAGCCTCCAGGGTTGATCTTTTACTATGCTAGCGAATCTACAATGTGCTTCTTAGAGAGAAAGAGAGAGAGAAAAAAAACACAGACATTTATACAAATATCCACTTTCAATTTATTTCCTTTTTTTTAAGATTTAAAGATCTTCCCTATTAAAACATAATAAAACATACTGTAAAGTTATTAAAATGAGACATTATCTTGTCCTCGAAAAGTTTAATTCTTTGTTTTATTTTCTGTGTTTTATTTTTATTTTTATAAAGGTTCTTTATAGTTAGAAATGTTTCTTTAGATTATTCAGATTATTCAAAAAAAAGTTTCTTTTAGGTATTGCTCACTGAGAGATTCACAAAATAGTTGTTTTATGGCATAGATGATACACAAACAAACAAACAAATAAATAAATAAATAAAGGAAGGAAACTTTATAAAATAAAAATAAAAAATATGTATATTTGCTAATAAAGAAGAGGTAGGTCCAAAAAAAGGCGTCTTGATGAGGAAAATAAAATAAAAAGTTACTAATATTTATAATATTCATTTATAATATATATATATATATATATTTAGAAGCATGTATTATTAACACGTTTAAAAGTAGCATTATCTATCCAGTTGCAATTATTGTTTAGTCACAGTTTTGTGTTCTGACCCAGATAAAGAAGAGTTCTCTATTTAATGAAATAAAATCCCAGTTTATTTTGCCTCTAGGATGGAAACATTCATTTATGCAAATGAACAGTTGCGGCCTATTTGTTAATTAGGACATAACGATCAGCGTCGGTTACACATTGCGGCGTGTGGCGACATAACCTCGTGACTCTCAGGGTGCGAAAGGCCTTCATCACTGCCTTCATCAGCACAAACACAGATCGTTTAGTGTCACAAACAGCAGGCTTCATTAAATAAAGCAACGCGGAGGAACAGGACGGTCTGAATATCCGCCAGTCATTAGGATAATTAAAGAGGAAAAGCAATTGAGTAAACAAGGTTGTTAGGCTGTCACCCCTAATTAAGCCATTAAAGTGAGGAGGGGAGAGAGTGTCGTGTTAATTACCGACTGCTCGTCGAGAGGAGGCTTTGACACTGGAATTATCTGATTGAGAAACAATGATTAGCCGAAGCAGGGGGCAGAGGGGGAGAGATGCTCGGGACCCCTCAGTGCACAATACAGCCGTCTCCTGCCTTCACTTCATCCCCAATAGTCCCTTCAGTCTGTGAAACGGCCCTTTCACATTTTATACAGCTATGATGAAAAGAGAGTAAAGACCATGAAGGGTTTTCAGACTCTGCAACTGCGGTTAAGTCCATGTTCTGGTAAATAGGTATGTAAGTAAAAAATATTATTTGATTTCCTCTGAAGGTTTATAGAATCTCTGTACCTCTCTCTCTAGCTAGAAAAAAATAAATGAATACAGACCGGACACAGAACACAAGCAGATGGAAAAAATGCAAATTCCCCCTTAATGCAGGCATTATCATATAAAATGTGCTATTACATGATGCGATGCAGAACATTAGTCAGGAAATCACAAAGACCCCGGTGCAATAATTCACAATACAGAGCAATACAGACAAAGCACCGCCATTTATTTTGATCGAAGCGCTCCTGCAATTCCACCTGTAAGGCCTTCCTACTGTATAATTTTGTGTGTGAGTGTGTAAAGGAGAGATTTGGGATTTGTAGGCCTTTTTAGCAAAGGTGAAATGACTGTAGCATGCAATGGTTTTGTCTCAGTAAATGCACACTGCAAAAACGGTATATTTTTTCTTGTTTAATATCTTAAAGGGATAGTTCACACACAAACATAATGATATTTCTGTCAACATTTATTCACCTTCAAGTTGTTCCAAACCTGTACGAGTTTCTTCTCTTGAACACAAAAGAAGATATTTTGAAGAACATGGGTAACCAAACATTTGCCGGTCCCATTGACTTTGATAGTAATATAAAATAAAATAAAATAAAATAAAGTAAAGTAAAGTAAAATAAAATAAAACCCCCAAATAAACAAACAAACAAACTAATAAATAAATAAATAAATGCATAAAGCTCAGCCACTGTTCCTTCAAAATAACATCATAACAATAGCAATAAGAAAATAAAATCTTTTATGTTCAGCCGATAAAAGAAATTAAAATTTTTGGGCGAAATGTTCCTTTACTCCACTTTGCTTCTTAAGCAAATGTGTCTTGATTTAAGAATGTTTAGATATGTGTGGAAAACATAACAGAAATATTAATAAAAAGATGTTTGCAGTGCATTTCTGGCATGTTTGCCAGGGTTTTCCAGGTGCTCAAAGCAAACGATTTGCCGCCTATACCCACACCTCAGTAAAAGTGCCTTAATTTCCAAGAAAAGTTGATTAGTTGGTAAATTTTCATCTTTGATCACAATACCGCTTTCTCTGAGTTATCAGGCCCTCGTAAGCGGCTTTACCACCCATTCCCTTTGTCATTACGCGGGATTTGATTTAAGATCTCGCCCTGTAATGGCGACGGCGGCTTGACAAACATGACTTCTTAGCAGGTGATTTGCGTCAAGTATTTTCTGAACCAGCACATAAATGAATTAGCAATAAAATGGACTTAGAGCCCTAATAGCAGGGGTGCCCATTATTGCGGCTCTAATCACTAAAGAGATGCCATTCAATTGCCTGGAGAAGGCGCGTTTTTCGTCGGATTTCATAAAGTAACACGTTTGTAATGGAAGGCGCGCTGCTTGAGCCGAAGCGCGGGAAGCTTTTCTGTACATGTGAGTTTTGATTACCGCTGGCAACAGGCTCTTAGCTCGCGCTGGAGGCAGTGGCCGAGCTGAAAGGGTCCCAGCGTGCGCACACTGCCTCTGAAATTACGGCGGCCTAGAAAGTGCTCCTCTGCATTTATAGTGCATTTAATCAGCGGCCGACTTTTTGATAGTCAAACAATAGTTAATTACAGTAGCACCTGCCTGAGAGGTCGGGGTGGATCGTTGTTAATGAGGGCCGTGCGGCGCCTGCATCTTTTCCCGGAATATATAAAACTCCAGGGATGCACCGCATGGCTTCCTCGGCCCGCCACTTCCACGCGTCGCTCACTGTGAGATGATTGACGGCGGAGACGGGGGAGAGAATGGAGAAATGGACTTTGATTCCATCTCTTGTGTTTGGAGAAATTATATATCTTTGCTCTCAACTTCAGAGAGAGAGAGAGGGAGACTGGAAGTGGGGGCTGGAGGGAAGGACAGCTCACTTCCATAAGTTGCTTTAATGTTCATTTTATCTTTATTTGTAGCCCATTTCCTACATTTTTAGGTATTTAAACTTATGAAACGTTATTCAGTTTATTTCAAGGTCAGTCTCATTTGCATGCATCAGACCAGTTAAGTCCAGTTGCACTCCAAGTGAAGTGATTTCAAAACTCTCTTCAATTAGAATAATGTGATCATCAAAATAGCATCTATATCAGATAAACTACCTTTTTTATCTACCTTTTTTTTCCAGCAAGATTGCATTAAATCAAAATCGATTGCATTAAAAGTGACTGAATATATTTATATATTTATAATGTTGCAAACCATGATTTGATTTCTGAATGAATTCTTAAGGATCATGTGACACTGAAGACTGGAGTAATGATGCTGAAAATTTTGCTTTGATCACATGAATAAATTAAAATATATTAAAAAGTAAGAATCACATTTTTTTTTAAAGAAATTAATACTGTTTTTCAGCAAGGATGCATTAAATCAATTAAAGTGACAGTGAATACTGTATGTTTATAATGTTGCAGTCCATTTTTATTTGAAAAATATTAAGAAAATCAGCATATTGCTGAAAATTCAGCTTTGATCACAGGAATAAATTACATTTTAAAATATATTAAATTACAATAATATCTAATCTACAAGTAAGAATCACATTTTTTAAAGATTTTTTTTCAGCAAGGATGCATTAAATTGATTAAAGTGACAGTGAATATATTTATAATGTTGCAAAGGTTCCAAAAATATTATGCAAAAATATATATGTTGCAGAAATATTAAGCAAATCAGCATATTAGAATGATTTCCGCAGGATCATGTGACCCTGAAGACTGGAGAAATGATGCTGAAAATTCAGCTTTCATCACATAAATAAATTGCACTTTAAAATATATGAAATTATAATAATATTTCACAATATTAATATTTTACTGCATGTTTGATCAGATGCTAAACATTTTTAAAAAATCCTACTCACCCAAATTTTGTAGATTTTAACTAAAAGTTTGAACTGTGTTAAATAATTTTGATAACTCTCAGTCTGGCGAAATTCACGTGCTCTAAATATTGTATATTTATGCATTTTGTACAATACAGTGTTTGCATATGTAACCTTACCTTTCTGTTAACAATTTACTACATTTCGACAACACAGGTCCAATAGCTTTTTTTTTTGTTTGTTTTGTAGCAAGACCTTAAAAGTGTGCTTCTATATAAAACTTAACTTTCCAAAAATACATATCATGAGAAATATTCACTGAAACAAATGGTGTGACAACTTGCCCCTTTTCCAAGTGGTGGCGAGCTCTTGAAAACGATCGTAAGCGCCTTCGCAGACAATGTAGTTAGTGATAAAAAATGAGCCATTCTCCCCTTCCTGTCCCCCTCGGGCTGGAGAAAATGAAGAGAGAATGGCTATTAAAGGCCAATTTGATAGTGCGCACATCATGTCGGCCGTGTCAAAGCAAGATGCGCTCGGCTGGACACCAGATCAAAGTGTATTAAAGATGACCCCTGTGTCAAACACGTTGATCAAAACGATGGTTAAACAACTGCCAAACACATATTAACTCAGCCTGCTCTTAAGCACAATGATTAGATGTTTTGCACATAGGTTATGTACTCTTTTAAGCATGCTTGCTCAGAAACCCTGAGAACGTGGCCTGCTGCTGTATATATGTCCGTGTGTTTGTGCTGGAGTGAGATATTAGCCATTCTTTCCTCTGTCAGTGTACTCTGACCTCTCTCATTCATTCATGTTTCATTTGTTTGACCCTGACCCCTCTTTCCAGACCCCCATGCGGTGCTGTAATCTTTTTTTTCTCTTCTCTATTGGTAAGCATATTTGCCATAGCCAATCAGGTTGATTGATCATCAGCAAGGCCGCAGGTTTGGCAATCAGCTGGGTTGTCCCGGCCGCCGCAATTTCCCAACAGACACGCAGAGCTTGACAGCACAATAAACTGGCTATTCATCAAAGTGTCCCGCTCTTGGACATCAGATCTGCCCCGGGGCCAACTCTCATACCCCATAAACTGTTGTGCGCCGCTCTGAGGGCCAGCGGCGAAGCGTGTGAGTGTACTCACCTCTCTTACAGCAGCGTGTGTGTGTTTGTTTGAGCAAACACATATAATGTATCATTGAAGCAAGAAAAGTCCTTACAATTTTTTTTTGTATTATTATGTCCAAAATGTACAAAAACAGCAAAAAGAAACACGTATGCACTCCTAAAATGCCAGGTTTGAGACAAGGCTTTTATTTATTTATTTATTTATTTATTTATTTATTTATTTATTTATTTAATCTAGAATTTAGCATTTTGATTTATTAATCATCATATTAGGAGCATTTCATAGTAAACAATGCTGTAATTGGAAAAAAAAAAGTGTAGATGGCAGTGTAGAAAGTTGCTATATAAAAGAAACATTATTATTGTTGTTGTTGTTGTTGTTATAATTATTATTATTATTATTACTAAAACTTTGAAATGACTAATTAACTTTGTTTTCTGCTCATAATAAGAGCATTTTGATTATTGATGATATTACCTTGTAGTATTCATATCCAAGTTGGCTCAACTGATGAAATATTTTTATTTTATTTTATTTTATTTTATTTTATTTTATTTTATTTTATTTTATTTTATATTTCATATTGTCTTTCATTTGGTTTTATTTTTAACTCAGTTTAATTTTATATTTTTTATTTTATTTTATATATTGTTATGATTCATTTACATTTTATTTTTTATTTTATTTTAATTAAATTTTATTTGTATTTTTTATTTTATTTTATTTTTAATATTTATATTAATTAATATTATTAATATTTATTTTATTTTATTTTAAAAATAACAGAAGAGCCATGGAAGAAGAACCATTTCAGGCTCTCCCAAAAACCTTTAAGTAAACCTTTTTTTATTTTATTTTATTTTATTTTATTTTATTTTATTTTATTATTTTATTTTATTTTATTTTATTTTATTTTATTTTATTTTATTTTATTTATTTATTGTTTGTTTGTTTGTCCTCATAATGTGAAGAATGTACATAATCTGAAGAACCTTTTTTTTCTCCCATAGTGCGAAGAACTTACATAACCTTTTTTTATATATATATAATATGAGTCTTTTGTTCAATGGAAACATTCTTGGAAGCATAGATGCCAATAAACATCTTTTATTTTTAGGAGTGTGGGTTCGGGATGATATGAGGTGAACAACTATTTCGCAAATGTGTCTGATTGTGTGTTCAAATGCAAATGCAAATGCAGGTGCAGCTATTCTTCAACAGGAAGTCCTTCAGTGATACTTCCATGCCTCATTCCAGCAAATGATTCAGCCCTTAAAGCAATATTGACTGAATGGGACAGAAGATGAATGATGGCTCTAATGTGATATCCACACACAAAGAGGTCATGATAATAAAACATTTATCAGATATCTATTACTTACACACACACACGCTCACAAAGACACAATGTTCAATCCAAACAGAGCTGTAGGGAAGGGCAGCAGTCAGTGAAGAGAGTGCTTCTCAAAGCATTGTTAGAAAATGGCCCATGTGAAGGGGAGGGACAGGAAAGTGTGTGCAGAGAGAAGATATAGAAGAAAAAAGAGGTTTTTAGAGCTTTTTGAGAGCGTCCCGAGGGTTAAAGAGTGCCACCACTCACCAATTTGACTGTTCATGTGCAGTAGTGATGGTAAAAGAGATATTCATGGACATTTTCTCTCTCTCCTGCTCACTCTTTGGCATATCATGGTAATTTAGACGCCATGTCGTCACAGCCGCTCAGAGAGCACATGAATCTCCCAGCGCTTGCACACTTAGAGGCCCACAGTCAAGACAAAAGTGCCTCCATTGACCTGGTCAGCAAACCCAGTCAAACAGAGCTGTTGCTCTTCAGCTGGAGACTAATGAGATCTTAAAGCACACCAACCACGAGCTCCAGTCCGCTCTGATCCACAGCAATGAACGGTTAGCAGAGGTCAGCACGTTTACTAACAAATAAATGTACTGATTAGAAAGTTCCTTTAAAGTAGTAATTCACGTTTTGATCAAATAGTTAAGCAATAAAGCTACGTATTACTAAAGAGAGTTGTCTTTCAGATTATAGCACAACCTAGAGTGATTTACTGCTCTTATGACATAAATGTTACTACATAAAAATAAATAAATAAATAAATGATTCATTAATAAAAGTAATGAATAATTAAAGGGTCAAATTTCCATTCATATTTAGGTTAAATGTAAAAATCAAGGTTAATTTGTTTTTACAAGTGTTATACTTGTGATATAACTACTGTTCAGAATGGGCCAGAAAGATTTTATTGAAAAACAATAGTTTTATTCAGTCACATTAAATTGATCAAAAGTGACAGTAAAGATATTTAAATTGTTAATTGCTATTATTTTCAAGTATTGATCAAATAAATAAATAAATAAATCTGATGGTTTCCATTAAAATTTTAAGCAGCAGATTTTTTTTTTTTTACATATTTGAGACACAAATCAGCATTATTACAACGATTTCTGAAGACTGGATTAATGGCTACTGAAAATTCAGCCTTGCCATCACATTAATTCGTTATATTTAAAAAAGCTTATTTGAAATTGTAAGTATATTTTACATTATTAAAGTTTTAGTGTATTTGAGCAGAAGAGACTTATGCTACTGTACACAGCAGCTACTGTAGATAAACAGGTGTTTTATGTCACTGTACATTTCCAGTTATGATATAAAAGTTTAGGAACAATCAAAAGTGACGTTCTCTAAAAACAGTGGACTTTCAAATGTTTTGAAAACAGCTGTGAAAATGAATGCCTGTCTCGGTCCATGCTATTTACCAGTCAGGAGACTCTGAGCACTAACTTGGCTGCCATTTCCGTGTTTAGTAGCAGAGGGCATGTTATACAAGCAATCAGGATATGGGGGTTATCCTGGATGACCTGCCTATTGAGTCCCATTCCTCATACGAGCCCAACAGGGGTGTCAGAGGGAAGAACATGCCATACAATGCCTTATGTAATATTGCTTGATGTCATAGAGATGTTGCTTTAACTCTATTCAGCATGATAGTGTGCACTAATTGTTTAAACCAGGAAAAAACATTGTTTCAATCATTGTTTTTGGTTTGTTTTTAATAATGTATTAAATAATACATAGGGTACAAATTGAACATGGGAAAATGTATGTCTTAAAAATGTGTTTTGTAAAGTACATTGGTAAATTTCCTATGTCTGGCAGAGTTTTATACAAATTCAGCATGCTAGTCTGCACTAATTATCTAAAGCGTGATGGTAGGAGAAACCAGAAAACAAATGGAATGGTATTTGGGGTTTTTTTTGTTTGTTTTTTTGTTTGTTTGTTTGTTTGTTTGTTTTTGTATCGTTTTGTTTCGTTTCAGCTTGTTTTGTTTCATTTTGTTTTGGTTTGTTTTCAGTTCGTGTAGTTTTTGTTTTCTTTCGTTTGTTTCGTTTCGTTTTGTTTTGGTTCATATTGGTTTGTTTTGTTTTGTTTTGGTTTTTGTTTGCTTTGTTTTGTTTTTCTTGTTTTGTTTTTAGTAATACATTAAATAATATAATTTTAGCATGGAAAATGTTTTCAGTATTTGCACTAATAATTTGAATCGTGATTGTAGGAAAAAATGGGGAAACAACATTCAGTCGTTGTTTGTTTTTGGATTTTGTTATGAATGTCATCGTTTGTTGTAGTTTGGATTTTGTTTGTTTTGTTTTTAGTAATGTATTAAATAATATATAGCGTGCAACTTGACCTATGTAAAATAAGCATGGTACATTTTATATCCTAAAATATATATTTTGGCAAATGCAATGATAAAATTTCTTGTATTTGGAAGTATTGCATAAAAATTTTGAAAAAAATATTGTTTCAGTCGCTTTTTTTTTTTTACTATTGCTTTAAATAATACATAGGGTGCAATTTGATCATAGCTGAAACATGGTTAATGGTAATTTAATGTCCTAAAAATGATTTTAGCAATATATTGGTAACTTTCTCAAATCTGGCAATATTTCATAAAAAAATGTTCAAGAAATTACATGTAGAGCGATACATGTGTCTTTCCCAGCTATTTCCTCCAAAATGTCCAACAGCGACCAGGCTACATTTTAACACCAGCGTATTCAAAACCGAACGTCTAGCGTAAATTGTTGTGAACCCGTGGAGTGCGGGGTCTCTGGGAGCTGATCTGGGGTCAGGACCCAGCAGGTTGACATGAGCTGAAGAATCAGTGCACTCACAGCACTCGAGGCCATTCTCTCTCCACTTCCTGTGGTCTCACCGGGAGGAAAGGTCTGTTTGTGTTGCTACGGAGACGTGCTGAAAGGCGCTGGGACCTCCCTCCCGTCGACTCTCCTCCAGAGCTGCATATTGTTTTAAAAAAAAAAAAACAGTTTCCTCGCTCGCCGAGGAAAAAAAGGAAAGCGGAGCGGCCGTGTTTCAAACAATCGCAGGAGGCTACAATTAGTTTGTGTATTATGATAAGGCACAGCAAGGCAAGACGGGGAAGGCGAGTTCTCGTCCCAAGCCCCCTTAACAGTTTACTTTGCATTAGACAGCAACAACGGTATAAACAAACGTCACAGCGGAAACCCTAAACCCCTTGTTCGCTCCGGCCTCCATCGCTGCTGTTTACTAGGTGGAAATCACTTTATGACATCACTTTCTCACTGTTTGACTGAGCACTGTTTTGGCACTCCGGCCGAAGGTCCTAACCCTTAAATGTTCATTTGGGTTTATTTGTTGAGTTTGGGGACTTAATGCTTTGAATTTTTGGCCTGTATTGGTGTGTGTGTGTGTGTGTGTGTGTGTGTGTGTGTTGTGAAAGGCAGCGGCTCTGCTGCAGGAAGTCCTGCTGTGCACAGGCGCCCTCTATTGCCAAAGCCCAGTGTGTGTGTGCTGATTCGTCATGGGGACTGAACCACTATGTCTTTTACAGTATAAAACAAGCACTATGCTAAAGCAATGTGCCATAAAAACCAAACATGCAGCACTGCAGTGCAGGTAAACAAAGCACATCTCCATTCCCCTCTGTTGTTCTGCTGTGTTGTATGAACTGTGCATTGGTGCACTGTGATGTATCGTATTTTCAAGCTGAATGTCTGTAATGGACTTACAGTATTCAGATACCAAAACAAACAGCTACAACAGACCAGGGAACGCTCTCTGGAACAATGACAGAGAAGTAACAGAGGATGTTTTGGATAAAACTTGCATGTCTGAGCAGTGTTACACTCCGAATCTGTTTAGACAACTGCTGAATGTTTGGCTTTCCCCCGCTGCGCCCTGAAAACGATACAGTGAATGTGGCTCTTACAAATTAGCCCCCCTTAGCTACCATTCAACACTTTCTGATCTCAGTGAAGCCGCCTGACAACACAGACAGCCTGCACTCGCTTCAAGAGATGCCCTTCTTGTCGTCATTTTATGCTAGTATTCTTCAGATAAGAACATTAGAGCATTGTTTGTAGAAGTAGGAATGCATGTCTCCGAACTGTTACTTTCTCCACAAATCCTTGTGTATGTATTATATTATTGATTTAATATTTATTATTTTACAAATAAATTATTTATTTATTTATTTATTCGTTTTTTATACTATTTTGTTCCCTATTTTGTTTTTTATAAATGTGTTTTTCTTTTGGTTCAGAATTTGATATTTGGTTTTTAATTCCCTGTGACAGTCGCTGCAGAGATTTCTGTCTAAAACGCTGTGAAGGAATGACTGGTTGCACTGATACCTTCATGCTCAGCCTCTATAAGTAAAGGTTACAAATGCTCTTAAATGAAAGAGGAAATTGAGAGTTTAAATCGTTGCTGGATTTTTTTTCCCCCGTCTCTGTCTGTGCAGGAGTAATATTATATTGCGAGATGCAGGTCTGTTTCGGTGTGAGGGAGATTGAGAGGCGTGAGAAAGCCATGTGAATTTCTGCCCCCTCGCATAAAAGAACCTCTCTTTTATCAGCTCTCGCCTCAACAGCAAACCCGCTGATATTTCACCGTTTCTCCACGGCACACGCTGTCCCTGCCAAATCCGCTTTATTTCCCCATCTTTTTCCTCATCTACAAAAGTTGCTTGGGACTCCCTGCGTTCTCTACATACTTTACCTGCGTTTGTTATGTCTAATATCTCGAATCGAGGCATACATGTTCAGCGATGTTGTCGTGATATCGAAGCGCTATGAGCCGCAGTCCAAATTTGTGGTTAACTCAAGATGGTTCTTCTTAGTTTGGGGAAGGAGGAAGTGTACGAGGCAGGGAGAGGGAGGGAGTTTTGAGCAGGGGGTCATTGAAGGTTTTGTTAACCCCTTAACCACAATAACGTACGTCTGCAAACTAGTGAATTGATTCCAATTCAAACTGCAGGCAGAGTCATTTGGTTTGTGGTCTGGAAGGAGAGAACACACGCTCACACACAGAGAGTCAGTGACTAGGGAATTGTTGCAAAGGGCTGCATGTTTGCATCTGACTCAGGAATGCATTATTTATACTAGCATGATGTTAGTGCGGCCGCTCCAACATGTGTAACTCATTCAGACGCCAGTAAAATTAGATATGTGAGAATGTTGCGATGAGCCTGACAGATATTACCGAGATTTACAGTACATGTGCTTCTGAGAGAACGGTAGCAGACGGCAGCATTAAATGAACTGATACATCTGTGTTAGATATATATCTGCGTATTCCAGCAGCCTCTGCAGCTGCCAGGACTCTGATAGAGTGATAGACCGAAATCAGACACAGTGAAGTAAGCTGTAAGCACACTGAGCACATTGACAGGAGCGTCAGATTCTCATGCTTCCACATATAGAAATCTGGTGCCGTGACCCGGATCTGAGTTTGATCTTAATCTATAAGTTAGAAATGTAGTGGCAATTTTTAACGACTACATTGTGTCTTTACGCACAATAATAATTTGATCACTGCAAAAATAATCATAATTTTAATGGTAAAAGTCTGTAAAATGATATGGTAAAAAACTGTTAATTTCATTTAATTTAATATTATATTAATTAATGTTAAATGCACAGATTTTGGAAGTGAAAAAGAAAAAAAAAATCTTAGCAGAGCTGTGAATCTTAGCATAATACACTTGGTGGGTTTTTTTTGCATTATTTTTAGTGTCATGTGTTATCATGGTGGTGTTTGGTATTTCTGTGTTTGGCATTGTGCACCTTTTATATATTAGTTTGGTAACACTTTACTTAAAGCCTTTATGTATAATGCATTAATTATGCCTTGTAGTGCACCTTATATACAATATTAGTTTATATTGATTTATTAATGCATCAATTTATTAAAATCTGTTTAATTAATGAAAAACACTAGTTTTTATTGTAAATTTAAGTTAAATCTGTAAAGAAAATAGATGTTGCTATTGATTTTTTTATGGTAAAGCGATGGCAAACATAGCTACTGTTTATTATTATTATTATTATTATTACAGTATTTCAATATTTTCACAGTGTATTTTTATCCATTTAATTTATCTTCAGAAATGCTTGTAACCAAAGTAACATTTGTAATGTTTATATTGAGGTACCTTCTTAAAGTATGCATTATTAATAAGGCAGCCCACCCTTTCCTCTTGAAACACACACATTTACCTGGATTTTTCCTCTGGATGGTAAATGTCACCCTGTATTACAGCCATCTCTGAAAAGGAAATGACTTTTTTCTGTTATAAACCGGATTGCATGAATTTTTGCATGCATTAGGTGTTTAGGTGTGCATTAAATGTGTTGTTAGTTTAGGAAATGTTTATGAACATCTGCCAAGCAATTCAGCACTCTTTCCAAAGAAGTCATCAAGCCGTTAAAGGTGAGTTTACCTCAGGCTGGGACATAAGAAATGAAATCCGATCACCACACATATTTGTTTGACCCTTTACCTTTATCAGTCCGACACTATTAAAATGTAAATGTCATTTTTGGTGGAGGTGTGAAATGAAGGAGCCAATTATAGGATTTTTTTTTTTTTGGCCAAAGTGATAAAGTCAGCAGACTTTATGCTAATAATCTGGCTTCCTCGTAGTACAGTGTAAGGGCAGTGATGCGTTTCCTTTTCTCTCTTCCCTTGAGGTGCCGTTCCCTCACAGTGGTGCGAGTAATTGAATCAAGTCAATAGCGATGCACCCCCCCCCCTCTGTCCCCACTTCCCCTCACCCAAAAAACCTGACGTCTGCCGCTGATGAGAGCCAGATGTGAGAGCCCGTATAGCAGCCCGTGTCTTAAAGGTCCAGCATCATTCTGATGAAGGATATATCTTCATTGAGGAGATGGGTTGCCCATTACCTCGCCGAAGGAAATGGAGTCCCACATGTGTGCGTCTGCATGTCTGTGTGTGCGCCCCTTGTTTTATGAACAGTAGAAGGCAGCTGACACCCATCCTGTTTCTGGCAGCTTGGCGGGTCTGGATCCAATCCCGCAGTGCTCATTAAAGAGCAGAACCATCTCTACACCCATCCTTTAATGAAACACTGGCAGGGTGTGTTTGAGGGGGCCGGGACGGGACAGGTCACTCTTCAGCAGATGTGGAACACAGGCATACCTGAGCCCAATAACCAGAGGCAAGGAATGTTTACAAATCACAACTTGCCATTTTTATTATAACTCATAATACCAAGAACAACAAAAAGCTGCAACAAAGAATTGTAATACCAAGATCTGCATCAGTAACACCAGGAGTTCCTGCACCAAATAGTGGCATTTCAAAAGAATGATTTAGACAACTTTATAGCTGAAGTGACCGACTTTTTTACTGAATAATTCATACAAGTGCTTCAGCAAAAACACAAACCTCACATTTCTGCTTTTAAACCCATCAGCTTTCCACTGGAAGTGCATTACTGTACACACACTGTCCGTTTGTTTACAAACTAAGGTGTGAGTCAGTATTATTTTCTGTGGCAATCTGTGCTATTTTAGTACCAGTGAAATACTATTTTAGTTTTTGTTGATAGTTTGATTTTTTATATTTTCTGTTTTTGCTTTCATTTTAAAATATTAATAATTTAGTGTGTTTTTGTCATTTTTATTTTTATGTTTTATATATTTACATAAAAAATAGCATTTTTAAAAGTATTTAGTATTTATTATTTTTTATTTATAGTTTTTTTAGTACTTCAAATGAAACTAAACAAAAATTTTCCTTGAAAAGTAGCTTAAATAAGCTCTTCTTCTTCTTCTTCTTCTTCTTCTTCTTCTGTTTATTCTATTTATTTCAGTTAACATTTATCTCGTCATAATCTCTTCTGATACCTTCTGAAAATAAATGAGAATATTCCTTTAATTATCTTTTTAACCATTTTATGTTTTAAACTTTAGTTTATTTATTGTATAATAAGTAAATTTTAAAAAAAATTGTGAATTTAATCTCATGAAATCTGTCAAGAACATGGCTGACTCATATTTCACAGACAAACTAAACAAACAAACAAACAAATAAATAAATAAATGCATAAACAAACAAACAAACAAACACAGAAATAAATAAATAAATAAATAAATACGTTTTTGACTAAAAAGAATTAAACTTGTTTTTAGGACAATTAGGATTTTTGCGTTGTGACATTATTTTCATGGAAATGCAATGCAGTGTTCCCCAAATTAATAATGTGTTAATTTATAAAACAATTGTTTCATACAATTCACTGTATTTTTTAAATGTGTCATAGTAGTATTTGCTGTACTGCCTTTAATTTAGCTGCTATTGGTTTAATAATATTAATTTAGTTTTTAATTAGTTTAAATTGCTCAAATAATAAATAAAACAAAAATGCTGATGAAAATGAGAATAATAAGTGTCATAAAAATAATGTCATAATACAAAAAAAAAAAAAAAAGTTTAAGCAAAATAGAATTTCTTAGTTTTTTCATCTGATTTTGTAATGAAATCAGACTTGGACGCGTTCTTGACACGTCGCACTGTCTGAGAAGAGCCGATAGGAACCTGGTGGTGAAACGAAGGTGTCGTCAGCACAGCATGTCGATTACAGCTGACATTCCTAAATCTCCAATAGAGTGCTGCCTGAATGCAATTACGTGACAGGGACATCTCTACATCATTCCCCATATGCATCAGATTAGCCTAAACCCATCATTTGTATGCGTTGTCTAGTGGAGTTTCACAATAACTTTATCTGCTCTTAAAGTTACTTCTTTTCATTCTTCTTCCCCCCGCTGTCTTTCGCGCCTCATCTTTACAGCACCTCCTTCATCATGTGTTTGTGCGCAGCCCCCACAACTCTGCTCTATCATTCTTCCTGCCTTTTATATAGCTGCTCCCCTTATAGAAACCACACACATTTAAGAACGCGTTCTGTGTCCGAGCCCTCAGCGAGACCATAAAAGCGGCACTTAAGTGAAATGCAAGAGGACGGGGGAAACCGAGACGATCAATCTCATAATTTGTGAAAAAGAAGGATGACACAAAGGAGGGAAAGAACTGGCGTTCGTTTCGCATGGTGCTGCTGTAAATCCCTTGTTAGGTCATTGAGGCGTTCTGATGCCAGTGAGAAAACAGTTAGGTAGCTCTGGGTCGTCCATTGAAGACGAGCACAGGCTCTGACAGCTCGCTGCGCCGTGCGGGAAATCCCCTCCACATAGATGCAATAAAAGCCCAGCTGCAGCGAGGAAACTGAGAGTCTGTTCTCTGGCCTCTGATAAAGTCGTGTCACTCATTGCAGACTTCATGTCTGTGTGTCTGTGCTGGACAGAGGTAATTACCACAGGCTCTGCAGTTACACAATCCTATTTTCTCATTAGTAGTTATAGACCATACTCAGAGGTCAAAGAATCACCTTAACTTCCCCTTTCTGGACTTGCAGATATAAGACGAGCTGCTTTTATAGGTTACCTCACTTCCTGTGACTTCATAATCACTCCTGGGATTTGTTGCTTCAAGCAAAACTGGTGTTTTTGGTAGAACTGGCCCAATTAAACCCATAACCTTGGTGTTGAATAGTTATAATTAATTTTTCATTACCATGTTCTCACTGGCATTCAATTGGCTGGTTGTTTAAGACTTTAAACAAACTTAAATGAGTTTAGGTGTGATTGGCTAAACCAGTAGCATTAGTGGTCAACCGATATCAATATTTCAGCCAATATTTGGCATTTTTTTTTTAAAATACTACATTGGTCAATTTTTTATTTTTTATTTATTTATTTTTTTCTGTTTACCCAGTAAGTGTCTGAAGTGGGACTTTTATATTGACAGTGTCAGGACTTTTATTTTGACAGTAGATGCACAGGAGCAGCCATCCTCCATCTTCATTAGTTTGCTTCATTAGTTCTGTCTAAAATAATATTATCAAGAGCTGGGTGATAATGTAGCTTATATTTTGCAAAAATATAAAAAATAATCGCATTAACTTCCCCTTTCTGGTCCTGCAGATAGAAGACTAACTGCTTTAGTAGGTTACCTCAATTCCTATGACTTCACAATTAACCGCCGAGATTTGCCGTTTCTACCAAAACTGGTGTTATTAATAAAACTGGCCTAATGAGAGCAAGTCAAACCCATAACCTTGGTATTTAATAGTTAGAATTTAGTTTTTCATCATAAATTG
Organism: Tor tambroides; assembly: GCA_021397915.2. Classification (NCBI taxonomy): domain Eukaryota; kingdom Metazoa; phylum Chordata; class Actinopteri; order Cypriniformes; family Cyprinidae; genus Tor; species Tor tambroides. The sequence continues at coordinate 36,627 of JAFVLL020035256.1, forward strand.
GATGTTTGTGTAACTTTAATGAGTTTGAGTGTGATTGGCTAAACCATCAGCATTAGTGGTCAACCGATATCCCACCAAGACCAATATGTGACCCTGAATCACAAAACCAGTCTTAAGTAGCACAGGTATAATTGTTCAATAAATTATCAAGAGCTGGGCAACAAAATAGCTTATATTTTGTGATGATATAAACAATCAAGGAGTTGAGATTTGTGATATAGAATAGATGGTTTTGTATGTTATGCAAGTTGGACATACTATTGGATATACATTTATACCATGCAAGCAATTCAACTAATAAATATTTAATTGCATAAACCTTGCAAACTTGATGAAAATGAATTCAGCTACTATAGCTCCTCTGAATTTTGCAATTGTAGACGGATTGCTGAATACTGAATATGTTAATGTGATCACGTGAACATTTTTTTCCCCTAAATAATGCATACTGATGAATTATGTTCAAAAGTACCATGGACATTTGTTAGGAATGTGTCAAATTTGTAAATAAATAAGAGGGTGAAAATAGTACAATATGATTTAATGTCATCATTAAAGAGAACTTCAATTAAGCATTAAATGAAGTCAAAAATGACCAAATATTGAATCTGTTAGGAAAATCACTACTTGCAAACAGACATTTATATAAAAAGACATCACCAAACAATATAACAGATGGGTCTAAAAAGCTAGAGCTACTAAGACTGGAGTGACTAAAGGGTAAGAAGAGAAAGAATGGAAGTCACAGGCTAAGCCCACCTCAGTG
>JAFVLL020035257.1:0-10621 GCA_021397915.2 Tor tambroides
TTTTCTAAGATTTTAGACATAAACGGAAGATTTGAAATGGGTCTGTAATTTGCTAGTTCACTAGGATCTAGTTGTGGTTTCTTAATAAGAGGCTTTAATAACCGCCAACTTGAGTGGTTTTGGGACGTGGCCTAGAGATAATGACAAGTTAATATTGAGAAGTGGTTCTTCTGCTACAGGTAGTAACTCTTTCAGTAGTTTAGTGGGTACAGGATCTAATAAACATGCAGTGATAAATTTATTTAACTCCTGTCCTATAGTTGTAAAGCACTGCAGTTTTTCTTTAGGTGCGATGAATGAAGCTAAATTACAAGACGCTGTAGAATCCACATTTGTTATTGTATTTCTGATGCCATCTATTTTATCAGTGAAGAAATTCATAAATTCATTACTATTAAAATGTCAGGGAATATTTAGTTCAGGTGACATCTGGTTATTTGTTAATCTAGCCACTGTGCTAAATAAAAACCTTGGATTGTTTTGGTTATTTTCTATGAGTTTGCAGATATGCTCTGTCCTGGCAGCTTTTAGAGCCTGTCTATAGTTGGACATACTGTTTTTCAACGCAATTCAAAAAACTACCTAAAAAAAGTTAGTTTTTCTCCATTTGCGATCAAGATTATGAGTTTCTTTCTTTAGAGAATGGGTATTACTGTTGTACCATGGCGCAGTGTGTTTTTTCTCTAGCATTTTTAATTTGAGGGAGGCAACAGCTTCTAATGTAGTAGAGAAGATAGTGCCCATATTGCTAGTCATTTCATCTAGTTCATGTGTATTTATGGGTACACAGAGCAGTTGAGATAAATCATGCAGGTTATTTGTGAATTTATCTTTGGTGGTTGGAACAATAGTTCTACCCGGACGATAACGTGGAGCTACATACTTAATATCTGTAATACGCAGCATGAACGATACAAAGTAGTGGTCAGTAACATCATCACTTTGAGGTACAATACCTATGTCAGTAAGGTCAATTCCATGTGATATAACTAAATCTAGCATATGATTAAAATGATGAGTTGGCCCGGTGACATTTTGCTTAACTCCAAAGGAGTTTATTAAGTCTGTAAACGCAAGTCCTAATGCACCATTTGTGTTATCAACGTGAATGTTGAAGTCTCCGACAATTAGTGCTTTATCAACATTAACCAATTGGCCTGAGAGGAAATCTGCAAATTCTTTTAGGAAATCTGTATATGGGCCTGGGGGATTATACACAGTGGCCAGAGCAAGAGATAAGAGAGACTTCTTTTGTTTATCTAACAGTGTAACATTAAGCAGAAGTAATTCAAATTAGTAATTCGAATGAATTAAAAGTAACACTGAGAATATATATATTGCTGCAACACTGCTGCCACGACCAATCCGACGGGGCTCATGCGTATAACAGTAGCTTGGTGGAGTAGACTTATTTAGACCAATATAATCATTTGGTTTGAGCCAGGTTTCAATCAAGCAGAGCACATCAAAAATATTATCTGTGATCATTTCATTTACAATAACTGCTTTATCGTGCGAGTGATCTAATGTTTAAGACCTCAAGCTTTAAAATTTGTTTTTGTTCATTTATTTTGCATTTTTCGGGATAAACCACGATCAGATTTTTAAAATTCCTGCATTAAATTTATATTTTGACCTCACTATTCTGGGAACAGACACAGTCTTTATAGATTGGACAACACAAGTACTTCTATCATTTAAGTGGTTGGAACAAAAGTCATCATAGCAGTTATTTGGGATTTGACTTAATAGTCACATGGAGCGTAGCGTCCTGGAGATGTTGTCCAACAGGAGTTCCGCTCCGAATCTGCTGGGGTGCAGGCCATCAGCACGGAAAAGCCTAGGATGCTCCCAGAAAAGATTCCAATTATTAACAAAGAGCAGTCTCTGTTCTTTACACCATGACAATAACCACTCATTTAGAGCAAAAAGTCTACTGAAACTTTCGTGTCCTTGTCAATATGTGGGAAGCGGTCCTGACACGATGATCGTCGTCGTGGGCTATGTGCTGCGTACCATCTCGATCAGGCTCCTGAAGTCCCTCTTCAGAACATCTGTCTGCAGCATCTTGATATTGTTCACCCCAGCATGCAGGACGACCACTGCCACGCTCTCGTCATCCTTCAGGATCGCGGGTATCTGTGCAGAAACATCGAGAACACGAGCGCCAGGAAAACAGTGGGTGTGCGCTTTACCTTTAGCTAGGGTAGCACGGACGTGCCGGACGATGGAGTCTCCGATGATCACAGTGTCGTGTTCCATCTTGCGAAGGGGAGCGAAGCGGTTTCGGGAGGAGATCTCCAAGACCGGAGGTGGCGGAGGGGGAGAGGTCCTCGGCTGGGGCCTGGCTCACATCTTCCGCTGCTGCTGCACCCAGGGTCCGTGGTGTCCAGAGTGAAGGAGACCTGGGAAGATCGCATCCTGGGTGCACAGGGCCTGTGCAGAGAAAAACACGGAGTAGAGGTGGTGGGAGTGTTAGCAGTGCACTGTATACTTACCTCGGACATGTGACCGTCAGCCTGGGATGTTTCCAGTGGGGCTCTCCGCTCCCTCAGCTGGGCCTGCATCTCCAGCAGCTCATGGATCTGCTTCTTCATGGCCTCCAGCTCGAGCTGCACTGAATGCAGCTTGAACGTGTCCTCACCTGCACTCAAAGGTAGACACAAATCTGCCATTAAAGCAAGTAACATTGAGTAAAACAATGGTAATGTGTGTGAATGGAATGTAAACAATGTAAGCAAAATTAGTGGCAACCACGCTGGCGGACTAGCGGACTCGGGAAATCAAAATAAAACTAGTGAAAACAAGGCACTCCGATTGTATTTGTTGTAGAATACAGTAGGGGATATATTCACACGTTATAGAAACGAGAATGGTGGTGTATAAAATTGATTTTAAGATTAAAAAATAGATGATTTAGGATTAACTTGATGGAGCTCCAACTCAAAACATGCGGCAGCAACAAACAAGATGAGCAAAAATTTGAGCAAAAGAATTTCACTTCCATCACTTCCACCAAAGATACAATTTGCACTGTGATGAACTTGGGAAGCAAAACTCTAAACACAAGAAAGCAAAAGATAAGCACAACTGCAACACAGCTGTCATCGTTTACACACAATAATTCCAAATTGTTTACACTTGTTTCTAAATATGTGAATATACAAAATATAAGCCACTTCAAATAACACAGATGGCATGGGTGCATCCATCAGTCAGAAAGGTGGAGGAAGAGGAGGACAAGGAAGAGCAAGACTGAGAATATATATGTTACATGGAGAGTGTGACAACGGAGTTGAAAGATCCAAATGCAAGGCTTTATTTATTCACGTGGTCAAAACAGGCGGGGTCAAACACCAGCAAACAGTACAATCCGGGCAGAGGCAAAAGAGTATTCCAATAAACAGGCGAGGGTCAGGGCAGTAGATCAAGAAACTAGGAAAACAGTCCAGGGTCAAAACTCAGGGAAACAAGGAAACATAGAAATGAAAACTCAGGAACTAGGAACTAGGAAAAGGCTATTCAATAATCAGCCCCCAAGAGTGGGTGTGCGCATCTTATATACTAGACTAAGGGGAACACATGACAAAACCAACTAATGAGAACAAGACACATGCAACCTAGGAACCAATCAGAACATAACACACAGACAGGGGTAGCACATGACATGAACACATGAGGGGCAAGGGACACATGAGAAATAGAGTCCAGAAACAAATGGCAAGAATCCTGGGTGGAGTGCTCTCTAATGGAGTTCATGGGCACTCCAGCTGGCAATCGTGACTATATGTATATATATATATATATATATATATATAAATGAAGAATTCAGATGCAAAACCCTCTAAATCCATCAGACTTCTTTTCTTTTAAATGAAAATTTTTATCAGGCTCTTATGATCAGGTTCAGTAGTTTCATTTTAAAGGTAATGATAAGGTAATTAGTTAGTGAATAAAATAACTTTTTTTTCAAAAATGTCACATTAGACAATCCATTGGTTTTTAACAAGTTAGATTTTCTTTTGTGTCAAAACCAGCTAAATCCACTTGTGCTTTTTTTGCAAAAACCTCTAAATCCACCTTTTTGGGACAAGACAGTAAATAGTTGAAAAATCGCTAAAGATGCAATTAGAAACCCTGTCTGAATACAGGCAAAAATCCCCCAAAAATATAAAAAAAAACAAAACAAAAAGATTCAGACAGTATAACCACAATGGCACAAAATAGCAGCATATTTATTTTCACAACAAAAAACAGACGTTACACAAACAACCCAACATAAAAAATGCATTAAAAATACATACATCTGGCATAACATTCATATGAGACAGAAGAATGGCATCTTGTTTGACTTTGTCGTTGTTGAAATAGAGCTGTTGTTTGATGTATAATAAATCAGATTCCTTCAAAGTAACGGCACTGCACGAAAAACTGTTATGAATGCATGCTACACTTACGACCGAGCCATTTCCACTGTATCTACTTTCTTTTGCCTCATAACGGGCAGAGTTTTGAGGTAAATAACGTTTTCTTTTGCTATTCAATGTCAGTAGGACAGGCTCATCCATTTCATCGAACTCCATCTTTTATGTTAAAAATCTCAATCTGAATCTGAATCTAAAACAATCTCCACAGAAAAACTGGCTCCTCAGCGTGCCGCTATATTGAAACCGCTCGAAATCATATGATTCGATTCGCACCTTCTGATTGGTTCTCGGAACATAGCGGCTTTTGCTGCCAAAGGGAAGTGGCACCTAGAGGCTTTTGCCAACAAACCGATATTTCTGAATGGACTGACGCTGGGATTTAGAGGATTTGAAGCAAAAATATTTGTTGAACGTGTACTATGTGCCGTAAGCATTCGCTCAATGTCATTATCTCATTTTTGACGGAGGTGGCGTTTAGCGGCTTTTGCATCTGAACTTTTCATATATATATATATATATATATATATTAGTTTTTTTTTCCTTTCCTTTTTGAGCGTAACATTTTTTTACACATTGTTCAGTTTCATAACTTTGTAAAATTCATCAGTGTAAATGCATGTATATGCGAGTGCTATGACAAACTCCTATGTACTCCACTGCACTCTGAACAAGCAAAAGACACACAAGAGTAGTGTTTTACATTTTTCACATCTGTGTGTAGTTTGGCGTGTATGTGGCTAATTATTTTATGTTCGTGTGTAGTGTTACTTTGCAAAAATAACATTTTTAGAAGAGTTAAAATAGTTTCCAAAGAAGTCTTTGCTTTTGCAAGATGTGTGTGATGTTTTGCATGTTGTGTGTGTGTTTTGTGGTTTTGTGTGTAGAGTTTTGAGAAATGGAGCCATAGTTTAATAAACTGTGTAAGCATTTTGAAAAAAACTGTAAAAGAATGCGCTCCTCGCTGCAGTAAGTTTCGAAGTTCCCTCTCCTCTCTGCTTCGATTAGTTTTCTTCTATTTTCCACATATATTCCTGTCATAAGCTCCACAAACACAGATAGGCAAAGACTCATACTCAAACTCCTGTGAAACGTTCAGGGCCACTGCCTTCAAATGGACAACCCACAATGCATTTCGAACTAAAGTACAAAATGTAATGCATAAATACAGTAGATTAGTGTAGAAAATGGGCTGTAAATTAACAGCAGCTGCTTACCATGAAAATTATTGCCCAGAATGCATGGTTTTCTACAGTACACTACTGTTGTAATGGAAAACAGTATATTACTGTCAGAAGTTGGCCATTTTTTACAGCAATTGTTTTACAATGAGCCTTTGTCCATATTAGGGATTTACTGGAACGTCAAATATGATTTATGACTTCTATGATTGTATTGTCACCTGCACTGCTTGCCACATGTTTAGCGTATCTGTCTCTGTCAACACTGAGGGATTCACATGTGATAAATGCAGGGAAATAGTTAAATAGGCTGACAGAGAAGATTTCAGAATTAGAGACACGCATCCAAACTTTAACTGAGGCCAGTAAGAATATGAGGCCCCTAGATACGGATTTGGATGCGACTAGCTTAGCGAACCATGTACATTGTTTGTTTTGCTACTGTATACAGACCATCAGGGCACCATACAGACTTAAAGAATTTGCTGATTTTCTATCTGAGATAGTGCTGGCTGCTGATAAAGTCCTAATTGTTGATTATTTTAATATCTATGTTGATAGATCACACACAGGTCAATGTTGCTTTATACATCAGATGTTCAACATATTATTACAAAGCCCTGCTTATAGTTTATGATAACACTAAAAAATATAGGCGTGAGCTAACATTCGTAAAAATACTGAACATGTTCAATTAGATGAAGACATGCAGAGGTAGCGAACACAACACACCCCCTTGGGGTCGTGAAGCAACCTGTCTAACACAACACACATTCTCCAGAATGGTGCTGATGATGGGTTCATAATTTCATGATGAAAACAGACTGAATATTCAGATAGCAGATGGGACTGACTGACTTTTTCTTAAGATAAAGACATTTGATTTCAAGAACACACAACCAAATCCTAATGCTATTTCACGAAATAACGCAACAACGGGTGCTCTGTTTCAACATATACATGTCAAGTCTGTTTTACCATAAGTATACCGTATTCTTCTTATATATATATATATATATATATATATATATATATATATATATATATATATATATATTTGTTTAGGCTAAATACGTTTTAACAACTCTTTTTGTTTTTGTTTTTACAAAGATGTTAAATTGAACAGTGTAACTAATACCTCATTCAAACGATGTGGACTTTCAGGTCAGCGAACTACAATACCCAGCATACACCTCAGACTACAAACATGACCGTCGGGGGTCCATATCCCAAAATGCTCATACGTGACAGCGCTCTAAATCGTCGGGCTTCTGATTATACGCGCGCTCAGATGCCCTATATAAAAAGACAAGCATTGCCACACTTTTTGTGAAGTATACGCACCTTCCGTGTTGTGATGATACAAACCCATTTTGTGATCTCTGTTAGTGATGCGAAGCCCGATTCATTTCTGCGAATCGATTCTTTACCACAGTTCGGTTCAATGAACATTTTTCTGATTTCAAAGTGTAAGGGACTGAAAAACTTTGCGGTTTATATCTCACAACGGTGTGACGAGGTCTAGAAGAGTAGCGCCGTTAAACATGTATAGATGAAAAATGTTCAATATAAACTAGAATGCATCTCTGATGTGACTTATCTCAGTAATAAACTGTTGCATTTGCTAACTATTGGAATTTATGACATGTTAAAACATGTTGGTATACTGCAGACGAGGACAAAAACTGCTTACCACATGTTTTCATAAAAAGAAGAACAAAATATAAAGATATCTGTTTTCTGGGTCAGACCTAAAAGACATGCACCTAAAACACCGGTATCAAAGTATTGGTGTGGACAAAATAAAAAAAAGACATGAATCATCCCGCCTTTCACTTAAAATGGCTTATCGACTATAAGTCATTTACCTAACTATTGTTTAGAGACATACGCAAAAGAAATGCGTATCTGTCCCAGACAGCAAGCAGTGTCAGCCCAGATCCGGCCCACATCTGACCCGCATGGATTTCACACGGGCCAGATGTGGGCCGGATCTGGGCCAAAACTATGTTGCTGTCTGGGGTGTATGTACTGTGAAATGCGCAGCTTTAAGTATAATAGCCTAGTTAGAAAAGTTTGAAGTGTAATAGTGTATAGGTAACAGAAAAACACAAATACATGCTTTTCGTGCTTGGGTTGTCCTGTGTAGGGTATCAGAGTGAATCAGACAATTCAAGATTCGATCAGATTGGTGTTGAACAACCAAAGAGCCAAATTCCACAGGACAACAGGATGTCATAAATCTGTCCACGATACCCTGGTGCCACAAGTCTGGGGCATGAAGCAGCTCAAAACTCACAGCATTAAAACAAAAGAACAATTATTGATAATCCCAACTCAGGAAGGACATTGTCAATTTTGGGCAAGTAACCGAGATTAATGGTCAAAGACACAGCACATCAGGACCATCACTGGAGAAAGATCATTAATAGAGACCTTGTTGGGTGGGTTTCCCCCACCCAAGACAAAGACCAGACTGAAATTCCTTCTAAAACCTTTTGACCTTCTGGTCTTTACAAAGAACATCCTCACTTTACAGAATGGCACAGAAACTGCTGTTACATGTATATCTACACCTAAATGTTGCTAAAAGGACTTATGAGCAACTATTCATTTCTATGCATAACTCCATATTATGTATGTAACCTACACGTTTAACTCTATCATGTTTTAATCACTTATTGTGTATGTATTGTATTTTGAATAACTAGTGAATAGTTCATAGGATTATATTCATGTTGGGTATATATGAGTTTGAAAATTCATGCTTTAAACATCAATCAATCAATACTTTGTAAAAGGTATTATATTCTTGTTATAGAAATCATGTCCAAAATTATACTTTGCAAGAGAAGGGAAATTCGGACCATGTGACTGATAAGGTTACATGTTGATTTATGCAATGGAAGGGAAACATAGCAATACCCCAAGCAAAGACCATTTCTAATTGGTCAAGGACACCATTTGGGATGTGTCCAACAGCCCAGTTTAAATACTCAGGACACCATCAAATTTTGCTTTTAGTCATGGCTTTTTGCTTTGTACTTTCAGCCATGTTGTAAGCTTTAGCTCTTAGTCATTGCCTTTTGCTTTGTACTTTTAGCCCTGCTGTGCTTCTTGCCATTGCTTTTTTGCCGTTCCTTTGGTCGCTGCTTTTTAGTGCTCTTTACATGCCAGCTGCTCCTTCAAAACCATGAGGAGAAATGCCATCTAGTCTTGTCCAGCTTCTTTCTTTTACTTTAGTTTCTTTTCTTTCTGGTGAGAGTTTTGTGTTCTGATGTTACAGTTTTTCTCAATTGCTAACACACTATAACTGATTCATTTGGCACAATTTTCCAAACCATTTATACAGTTCTTGAAACAAAGACACATTTCTCAAAACTTTGAACACATTTCACCTGTTTGCATACACGGTCCAATTTGCTCAGTGTTTTCTGCAAAACTCTACACAAAAATGGCATCATTTTGCACATGATTTGTGCATCATTTTGGTTTAACCATGTTCTCATTCAGAAAACACAAACACACGATATAATTAACTCAAGCATCAAAAAATGAACTCAAACAGCACACATTTATCCATGTGTGAACATTAAGTAGCAAAACTGTTTACACACAGGTCAGAATCTCAGGATGATATGAACAAGAGCACAAGGGATTATGTGTTTTGGAAAATGAATCCTGGTAGTGGAAGACCAAGAGGAATTGGAGGGAAAATAAAAATGAAGGGAATGAGGTCAAAGGTCATTTGTTCCTGATGAAATACAAAGCAATATATTCATATTCTTCTGCATGGACTGACCATGAGGGAAGTTGGCATACAGGCTCATCTACAAGGTTTCAATACTACTTACACATACGATATAATTACAGTACATAGTAGCAGTACTTCAGATGAGACAACTTTCATTGTTCTATGTACAGTAAATACTGTACCACATGTTGTACACCCTCAAACTCATTACTGTTGAACTAATTTGTAGCCAAGTAATCCTTACATATACTCTATTTTTGCAGAACTGAGAGATGGCTGTCTAGGGGAGGCAGAGCAGTCTTTTGTCCGAAGACTAAGAAACTGGTATAACAAATAAGGATACTACCAATACTGTAATGCAATTTGGCAGAGGATGCTAAATGAATGAATGAATTTATTTATTTATTTACAGTAATTGACAGTATATTCCAATGTGTGTTTACATACTGTATATTCATTTGTTTTACTTTGTTCATCTAATGTAAGATCTCTTTACAGTAGTGTAATGAAAGTAAACTTTTCTTAAAGTTTATTGCTGTTATTGCTATTGTTTATTGCTATTATTTTCTTTAAGTATATTGCTGAATTTTATTGTATTTGCACCCCTCTATTTATGTCATATACTGTAACAGACATTGACAAGCAAAAGGATTCCTATTTCCCAAAAGGAGGTTTTTGTTACAGTGTTTTGGATTGATCTCACTAGTGTTCTCTAGGCAGGAAAATAGTCTGTGCATTTGACAGGTTTGTGTATAATCTGAGGCCAAAGTTTGAGTCTGACAAAAGAGAACATGTTTTTGACTAAACTATTTAATTTTGACCTGGAAGTTTGAAGTTTGCACAAGTTGGTGTGTAGTTTTGAGATTGTGTTTACAGTTGTGAGAAAATGGTGAATTGTTTCATGAATTGTGTGTTAGCAATCGAGAAAAACTGTAAGTTTTGCCGTGTGTCCGAGTCCGTGACCGCCTCAAAACTTCAACCAGCCCACAATTCCGCATCTTTATTCAGCCAACGCCCAACCATTGGCTTCCCAAGACGTCACTTCAACGACAACTGAACTTCCAGCCAATCAACAACCTTGGGAAACTCCTTTCTGCATGACACTACACAAAAGGAATTCCCTTAACACAAAGGCAAGGCAAGCATAACCTCCAGATTCTAGCTGAGCTGGTGCATTTAATATTTAATTAATAGCCTCATTGAGAAACTCAATGCAAGGGTTAATTAATTGATTGATGGTTGTTCAGGTCTAAGCAATTGCA
>JAFVLL020035258.1:0-30598 GCA_021397915.2 Tor tambroides
AGAAGTAGGACCCGTGTAAATATCGGATCAGCTTTCCAGCGCTGGAGAGAACTCAAGGAGCGGAAGGCCTGCAATCAGACGCCGAGGTTGCTTTGGTTCTTCTCGATAGGTTAGTAACACCGTGTCTACACCGGAAGTGGTGCGGCGCAACAGCTAAAGTCTGCCTACACTGGACGCGACAAAGCGACCGCTGAAAACCATTTGAAATTTGTGTCAGCACGTCATAAATAGAACGTGGCAGCAGTTTTCTGTCGGGGATTTGTCGTGTCGAACCGTGCAGCTTCCAGTGTAGACCGCATCACTGATTATAATGACTTCTATAGTATTTTGGCGCGCCGCTCGCACAGTGTAACATTGGTTTTGCTTTGTTTCACAGAACTAATCGTTGCCTGGGTTGCGTAGGCTACGTATGTGTGGGGCGGAGCTATCAAAATAGGGGCAAGACCCTTTTGGGGTAGGGGCGTGTTTGTTTTGTTGATTTCAAATATCAACATTGGCTTCCAGAAATCGCTTACCCCACCTTTAAAATCCAAGAGACACTGCACGATTTTAGCAATCCTATAAGATCATTGCATGTCACACTGTGCGACATGGGGCTAATAAACTTGACTACGACGTGTGTAGATTGTACGATGATGACACCTATTGACTCGCTACGCTATGAAGCATGTTACTATAGAAGAAAAAAACGTCATCAGCATGTGCTAGCAGTAAACAAAAAGAGCATGATAAATCATGATTTAGCAGTTGTAGTTTTAATGTGTGCTGAAAAAAGTGGAAGCGGTGAAAGAGGAAGGCATAAGAGCTTGAGGTAAGCAGTTTTATGTTTTAGCGCCATGTTGCGTTGCGTTGATTTCATGTCGCATTTTTATTGGTTGGTCAGTAAACGTGGATCATAGCGGCAAACACTGTGCGATGATCATACTGTATCGTAGGCTATCTTTAGTCGCAAGACCATGACAACGGCCGTCTTTGAACCTCTCTCACTGTACGACACAGGACCACTGATTAGGAGCCAGGATCACAGAAATCACCACGATTGTTTCACGATGCCAATCTTTTGTCTGGGACAGCCGAAAATCGTGCAGTGTGTTTCGGGCTTCAAATTACACCTGCTTGGAAGTTTCTAGTGATCCTTAAAACCTTGATTAGCTGGATCAGGTGTGTTTGATTAGGGTTGGAGGTAAACTGTGCAGAGCTGTGGCCCTCCAGGAACTGAGATTGAGCCTTAGGTCATGCGGACTAATTTTAACTAACATTAACTAACTAACAGCCAAATGGCTAATTTGGGATTAAAGGCATTTTGATGTGTAGGCCAATCAATTCCCAAATGGAGTGTTTAACTATATTTTCATATTGACTATCCTTATTCACTTGGAAATACATCAGATTATGGAAGTGAATTGTGCCACGTTAACAATCTATGCTGTCTTTTAGATAAATGAAAAATAAATGCATATATTTAAGCATCAAATCCAGAGTCTAAGGCAAAACCCACAAACATGTGTGTGCATGAATAATATTGATAACATTTGAACCGAAAAATGACATCCAGGGCTCTTCTATAGAAAAATGCAACAGAAAACCCCTGACTCAGCTGTATCCCCCCAGATTTAATCTCCAATGTGATTCGTCAGATACGTGCGGCTCACTTATTCTAAAGCCATGCGCAAAGCTGAAGATAATTAAACGTCTGAATATATGTCTACACAGCAATTCACAGCCTGTCACTAAGAAAGACGCATTGCTCTTCAGCAAAACGGATTTGTGTCTATTTCATTCATGCAATAAAATAATCTTTTTATCTGAAAGCGGAAAATTCACTTTACTGTCAACACAAAACAGAGTGTTTTCCATAGAGCTTTACTCTCATAATAATATCAGCGCAACTTCAATAAGCAAACAAGCAAAAAAAAAAGATTACTTATTGTTGTCCCTACATATTAAGGTTGGAGATGAGAAAGTATTTTAAATAACACACATCACTTTAACAGAAAATAAACATTCTGCACATCTCTGGATTTCAAAAGAACTGCAACTATGACCTAGGTAGACAACATGGTCTTTAACGTTGTTCTACTCAAGATTAATGCTTGGTGAATGCTTGTTTTCTAATACAGCCTATTCACACATGACAATGAAGCCTCTTTGCATTCAACCATCATCAGCTTCAGCAATAGCTAATCTTTTCTGAATGCATGCATACATGCCCATGAATACCTTTGCCAACTCTACTCAGTTCAGAGCTTTTTTTTTCATTTCGGGTTTTAGCTTTTATTGACAGAGACAGTTGAGGGCAGACAGGAAATGAAGCAAGGAGAGAAAATGGAGTGAGAGTGGGAACAGTACATTACACCCTAACCACTGCTCTACAACATCATGGCTTCAACATAATCAGTTTTCTTCATAATCATTATAACTACTTACAGTAGCAAGTAATATGAAGGTAAGATATCAATTTATAAATAAGGTTTACATTCAATTCCAAACTACATTCAACAGATATATAAATTCAATCTTATTAGGTTAATTTACCACCCCTCAGAGGACTTAAATGGAAGTGTTTTTTTAAGTACTGTTTTATGTTGTTAAAATTCAAAAAATTCTATTGTTAATAGTGCTAATAGTTAATAGTGCTTTTTGTCACTTTTTGCCTATTTTGCCTGTTTTAAAGTGTAATCTTATACTGCACACTCTTAAATTAACTTCACTTTTGTACTTCAAGATGTCATTCACAATTCTGACAACTGCTGAGAATAAAATTATTTCAAAAACTACATACAATATGCTGGTTAAATGGATAGGCTAATTCACTGCTTGCAAGAGAAAAAAACAGAGAAAAAGGGATGTAAAGGCAAAAAAGTAGGCAAAAAAAGTAGGAAAACATCAATACCCATAATGCAGTGGGCTTAATCTGACTGTCTGTGAGCAGGGATACAAAAATGCAGAAGTACAATCTGTAGTTCCCACAAAATCCCTGGAGCTGTCAAAAGTCAGGTGATGTATTTTACATCATCTGGCAGATTTTGCTGACAAAAATAATAAACAATGTTCATTTACTTATATTATTGACACTCTAACTGCATTTCCATGAACTTATTTCAGAAACATGTAGCTCAAACTGAGTTAAGAGTTTGAAAGCTAAACTGAAATTAGTTTGTCTGTTATTTTAGTGCTTCATTTGTGCAGTAGTCCTGCATTTTGCATATCTCTGCTGTATCGTATAAAGTCAATTCAAAGTGACAAATGACTGCCTATTGCCCAACTAAGCAGAGACAGAACTGTTAAGAGTCTGACAGGGTTCATCAGGGCTGTGATGGAATAATCAGGAGGCTGATAACCATCTGATTGGAACAGCAGAACCAGCCTGTGGGAAAGAGATGCTGAATTTGTAAATGCTGTTCAAATACCAAGAAGAGAGAAGGAGATATGACTGTATACAGAAGATCAACGAGCCTCAAAAGGAAAGATAAAGTGCATTCTTCTATGTATGTACAAACTCTGTGTTGTTTTATATTTTTATGTTAGAAAATAACTATAATATTCTAATAAAATTGTAAGAATATCAAACTGCCAGTAAATTAATGACAAAATATAACAACTGTATGTAACTAATGCTATATACAAATAAATAAAAATAAAAAGTAGATTAAAATAATATATCCACTGTGTATAATGTAACAAATGCACATTTATAAATACAATATATATATATATACACACACACTATTATCACACTATTATTATGAATTTAACTTTCGCACCTTTTTTCAAAAGCCACGTATTTTCTTTTTGTTATAGGTTTTAGATCTGATGCTTAAGCCTGTGCACCTATATACATGATCATAAAGCAGAGTACATTTTTGTGAACAGTGAAAGACTTCAATTCAGCACTTGCGTCTGAGGCTTTCAGGCAGTAGTTGCTGGTGAAAGCGCTCTGGGGGCTTTGCAGAGATTGCTTTAGTGCAAAACCTTTTGAGACTTAATTCTGTTTACACTGTATATACGGTTGCTGTGCAGCATGGCTATTGCTTTGTGGATTCAGAACACTCAAAACCAAATTTTACAAACGCAATGTGATTTTAACTGCAGTTTAATTATGGATTACTCACTTACATTTCTTACTGTTTACTACTTATTTCTTCCAGCAAGAATGGAAGAGTGTCCACTTTGAGAAAGAAACACAATGATAAAGAAAAAAAAGGTCAGAGAACCCATGACTCAGTCTGGTCTGCGTCTCCATGAGAACAAGATGCTATGCCAACCATGGCAAGCACAGTGCTGTCAGTTCACATCGCATCAGTCAGGTTCCAATGGATCCTTCAAAACCATCCCCATATTTGAGGCACTTATCTTGTAAGCCATAGTGTAAATATATTTAATTCTTACAGCATAATTCCTTAAACAGTACGCAGTACTTATTAACGCTGGAAAGATACATTAGATCTTAGCTTTTGAAGATATCTATATTAAGGCTATTATTTTTTGAGAGACAATTCAAATCTGCATCACCCACATTAGCATCTCAGCACTGTTTCTGACAAAGCTAAATACCATGTCATAAGAAAAGTGATGGACAGGTTTCATTTTCATTCACATGTCATGTGTAAGCTCAGCAGTACATCAGTATCTGCTTGTTAAGTCTGATGTTACATGTCACCATTTCCGGGACCAAGCGGTCTATCAGACCCCAAAAGCAAACAACAAATGTCGCTAGGGTATATTTGTAGCAATAGCCAAAAATACATTGTAAGGGTCAAAATTATCGAGTTTTCTTTTATGCCAAAAATCATTAGGATATTAAGTAAAGATCATGTTCCATGAAGATATTTTGTAAATTTCTTACCGTAAATATATAAAAACTTCATTTTTGATTAGTAATATGCATTGCTAAGAACTTCATTTGGGCAACTTTAAAGGCGATTTTCTCAATATTTAGATTTTTTTGCACCCTCAGATTCCAGATTTTCAAATAGTTGTATCTCGGCCAAATATTGTCCTATCCTAACAAACCATACATCAATGGAAAGCTTATTTATTCAACTTTCAGATGATGTATAAATCTCAATTTCGAAAAATTGACACTTAAGACTGGTTTTGTGGTCCAGGGTCACAAATGTTGTTAATATACACTCACTTTCTGCTGGAATACTGAAAAATCATAATCCTAATCTTTATCTTCATAGTTAAACTTCAGATGGCCAGACAGGCAGTGATTTATTTTTTCAAAATCCTTAAAATATTGGAAAAATATAAACACTTTGAGCCCAGAGACTATAATGTTCAACTATAGTTTTTAAAAACTTAGCTTAAAGTGTGCTATAAATGAACAATACTCATAAACGCCTCTTGAGATAGTATTCTTATTTGAAATAAGAGTAGAGGCTTGGATCCAGAAACAGTATTCAATATTATGACTTAACAAGCAGATCGAGCAGCATTTCTCAAAATAAAATTGCCTGTGGTCTGCAGAAAATTCCTCGACTGTCAAAAAAAAAATCTTGCCTAAAACTATGGCAGGTGATAAAGAGTCAAATATTGATATTGTTAACTAAAACTATTCATATCTTTTTGTTAACTTAAAATAAAATATCGATACTGCATTAAGTAAAACAAAAACTTATAAAAAATACAAAAGCATTTAACAAAATTACTAAAATAAAATGAAAAAGAAAACTGAAAATATAAAATATAGACACAAAAATATATAAATAATAATAATAAAATAACACTGATCAGAAATGATAATACACAACCACTGACTGCACAACATTGACTAGGCAGCAACAGAGCAGGTTTTAAGGGGACATCAGATGAAATTTTCACTTTTTTATTCATTTATTTATTTTTATTTTTTGAATTTAGTTAGGTTTCTGGTGTGTCAGCCAGCTCCAAAAATCTGAAAGAAGACAGGCAGCCAGTTTTTTTAATGGGCTGTCTGAGTCTGAAACGGTGTCTTTCAGTGAGCTGGAGCTGTTTTTGACAAGGCAAAAAGGGTGTTGTTTTACACAACCATTGAGGAATTTTAATCAAAGTATGTTACAGACATTTTATGAAGACTCTAAAGAGTCACATCAACTTGGAAAATGTCCCCTTCAAACAAAGCTTCATCTGTGCATGCATCCCATTAGTTTTTCAGTGTTTTATAGGTTTGCCATATACATTGTGATTATTAATGCATGTGGAACCCTGACAAAAAGAGTTCTGCTGATACCCAAGAGAGAAGCGTAAACTGAAATGTAAATGTAAAGAGGAAACTGCTGTATCACTCTCAGGCTGTCTGGGCATTCCACACACAGTCACTGATCTGTCATTAACTCAGTGAAACAAAGTCTAGAACAAAAGCTGAAGATCCAGGCTCGAGTTCCAGTTCACTTTCTTCTCTCTACTTTCGTTCTTGTCCTCCACACACGCTCCGTCTGCCCTGCTCTCCCCTGGAAACATGAGCCCCAGCAAGGGTTGATTTAATCACCGCTAATTAAATAGGAGTAAGTATCCGATGGGCTATTCGATCAGTACAGAAGTTGTCCCAGGCCGCTAATTGTATCCTCTGCCACAGCCCTTGCATTGAGTTACAGTGTGCTGGAGACTTGGGGAGAGATTTTTAAAGTGTCCTTAGGGGACCATGTAGCTATTAGTAGCTGCTGCAGACAGCTGATTTGTGTTAAGCAGATGGATGTGACCAGTGATCTCCTGCACGATCTGCGGCCGCTTTATTAGGCGTTGAGAGAGCAGAGGACAGCTTGTTAGAACTTGGCTTACTGACTCTTAATGCAGGTGAATTTTAGTTCTCTGCTGGTCAAGGGCCAGTTTATCCTTATACAACCCTGTGCTCTGGGAAAACAGCGGAGGGGAAAGAATCTAAAAAAAAGCAGGGAGCACTTTGTGTGTAGCACTGACTGACAGGTACCGTACAGTTGGACTGGTTGACAATATAATGAAATTACTTACTTGTAATTATTAACATTTCAGCACTCCCCTTAACATTAAACTGTAGGTGTAGTTTTGTGTTTTTTAAAGAATGGTTTGGAAAAAAATGTTCACACAGCATTGTTATTGAAGAAATCAAGAAAACCAGTATGTCTAAGCTTTTTACGCTGAAGCAAAATTGCTGGTGCAAAACTTTGAGTAGTTTTTCTTTTTTCCTTGCTGTGGAGCCAAAAACATTACAACAGCATTCACACAACAGTAGCCATGTAGAGTTCATTGATCTATAAATATCAGAAAGAGCAATGTAGTGGAAAAATAATTGCTTTCAGTTCCACTCTACTCCCTCGGTTCCACTGTGAAAAGTGCTGATTTTGACTGAACGTCTCCTGACTTAGTTTTTCTCTATCACGTTTATAGGTTAATGACAGAGAAAAGGTAATCACAAAAATTCCACATCTTGCACTATTTTTATATTGATTTTCAGGAGAGCATTAACTGATTAGTGATAAGAGAGTGTAAGAGGATTAGCTCAATATTTAAGTGGGAAAACCTATCCTAAACATTCAAATTTAATTAATTCAAACTAAAGACTTAAATGAACAGTTCGCTCTCCCCACTTAAAAAAGTAACATAAAATTGGTTAATATGATTCACATGCTATATTTCAGGTCTCATGGAGTCGTATGATAACTTTGTTTGAGAAACATACTGAAAGGGTGTTTTCACCCCTGGCTTGTTCAGAGCATTTTTCTTGGAACCTGGTGAATTTTTCCCTAGGCATTTATGAGCATGACAATCACGCTTGGATCTGCATCAAAACAATTGTATGAGACTGTCTGAGATTGCCTGAATGAGGTGGTGTCATCTCGATTAAAAAACAAACTCTGGAGTGGCTCACTTGTGGTGAGAAAGGAATCTAACCAAGCTGTATCATAATTTATAATGCATAATGTAAAAAGCAGTAATGTTTAATTCTAGAGGTGGGCACATTTTGCATTATTGCAGTTCAAAACCAAAGAGTGTATAATATAAACTTAATATACAGTTACAGTCAATTACTTGTTACAAAGCTAAGAGTCTACAGGTCTGAAAGTGCCCTAACTAGTCTCTTAAAGGGGTCATCGGATGTCCATTTTCCACAAGTTGATATGATTCTTTAGGGTCTTAATGAAAAGTCTGTAACCAATGGTAGTGTAAAAAACACCTTTTTACCCTGTCAAAAACAGCTCTTTTCAGAGCAAGCCGTTTTGTAGCATTTTCCTTTAAATGCAAATGAGCTCTGCTGACTCCGCCCCTCTCTTCCAAGCCGCTCTCTGAGGGACTGTTTACGTTAGCCACATTCATCATGAAACTTGCAAATTAGCACATTATAAGGACGTCACACAGACAGGCATCTGAGATCGGCTCGATTTGAGAAATGGGAAATTATTTAAAGAAATTAATAAAAAAACCACTGGGTGGATTTTTATCATTATAGGGTGGTTGTGTACACATACTGCCAACACACATTTCAGTTCAAACAACTTGTAAAAGTGCATGTAGCATCCGATGACCCCTTTAAATGTAGCCACTTTTAATTTTGTTCTCTCTCTTTCATTTCTGAAAAAATGCCAGTTTTGGCCTATGATCTGTACTCATTGACAAGACCTGTCCATACGTCTACCTCATTAACATCAGCTTCAGTGGGTAACAGCTCATTAAAATTTGCTGTCCAACTTGCACAAAGTCGAGTTTGTCTGCAGAGCCTATTGACAGGACACATGGACACATGGAGATCGATGACTATTTGAATGTCTGTTCATTGCTATCGATCTGATACAAGCTATAGTTCAGTCAAAGAACTCAAAAGCAGCACGATAGTCTTTTGAAATCTGGCCACTGAAGGTGGCGGTTTCCTACACAATTCTTGTATACTAATTACCTTCATTACTGCAATTCTCTGCCAGTGTCCTCACCTCAGTAGCTTGTGTAATGATGTATAAAAGTACTGTTACCATACAGAATATCAATAAAACATACACGGCATTCAATATAATTTAATTCTAACCGTATCCCATAGCCGATGGCTACGATTTAGCATTCTCTGACTCTCGCATAAACATTTAGATGTGCATTTGGTCTCCTGCGGTGAGAGCTTTGTTGGTCTGTTTGGAAGCTGTCTAAAGAACATGTAACATCTGCAAAAACCACAGGCATCATAGACATTCTCTGCCCAGCCGAGAATGCAAAAAGGCTGATCCCAGCAACATTCACACATCCTTGTGTTTGTGAACTCCTCTCGTTGTGTGAATAGCCCATCAAACACGGCAATAAAGCAGAAGCCTGCTTTATCCTACTGAGAGAAGCAGAGCACACAGACTATCATCTCAGCGAGACTCATCACAGAAGATGGCTGAAGTTCAGAGTTGAGTTTCTTGAACTTTCTTGTTTGTTTTTTTTATTTAATTGGCTTTCATGTAAAATCTTCTCCATTATTAAACCCAAGCTTGAACACGCAGGCTCACCTATTAACTCAAAGTGACAATGCAGTGCAAAACCAGATGGATCAAAACATTTCACACATGCCAAGCTGTTCACACATGTACAAACACTGAGTCACCACTACAATCATCCATAAATAGGACACCAGTCATTCACCAGTATTCACTGCGCTAATAAACATACTATAAAGAGGGTTTTCTAACCTGGGATTGCTAAAGCTCTTCCAGGAGTCTGCAATAAACTAGTTATGACCAGGCCCGGCGCCAGAGGGGCTTTTTAATGGTTGGGGTTCATGAAGCATATTATTGTTAAAAAAAAAAAAAAAAAAAAAGGTTTGCTGTGGAAAACAATGACTAGAACTCATTAAAAGAAAAAATGTTCTCCACCTTGTCATTTGTGAAAAAAAGAATAGGAAGAATAGGAAGAGATACTCACGTCATCTGTTCTGAGCTTCTTAGCTGGACATCCCCCGTCTACTGGATGCAACATGTAATACAGACGCACTTTGTTTGCATGTTTCCGGCTCTGAAAAAGACGAATGGAGAGGAAAAAAATATTATTTAGGTGTGTTTATTATTCTTGCACACAATCAGTTGATTCTGCAATCTGAATATTATAAGAGAATAAGATAATGTAATAAATCAAAGTGAAAGATCTGTACCTTTATTAACAGACTTAATTGTGAAAAAAAGTACACAAAATTACCAAAGAAAGATGAGCACTGGAGCAGGAACTGAGTGAGAAGTGAATGGCAGTGCCAGTCTCATGCACAGGCCAATAAATAATTACTGTGGTTGGTGTTAAGTGAGTGTGGAGCCACAAATCACAAACCCATCAATTACTTGGGTTTGACGGCACAGCTTTCAGAGAGTGGGCCAAATCAATTCACAGCTCAGTTTACCTGAAAATGATGTTGTTTGACAAGAGGGTAATTGAACTTCATCCTCAACACAAAGGAAAGAGGCAAAGTGTGGGCAGAGAAGGACAGAGAGTGGCACTGGAATAATCTGCATTGAAAGCCACTCATTTCCTCTTGAAGAAGTGAAAGATTGTCTGCTTTTCTGGGACTCCCAAAAAATGACACATGGACCTGGATGAAAAAGACCTGACTGACTACAGATGAATGTGGTTCAAAAATATGATCTGTCATCTTATGTTTGAAGATTGCCTGAGAGAATCTTATTAGCTTGGTCCTCCTATTTCTCCCCTCAAGACAGTAAATATGAAATGAGACAGAGAGAGATGGAAAGGGACAGATAGAACTCAAGATTTATTGAGAATGCTGCTGCTTCAGCACCTGAAGTGTGTGCAAATACAAACATATTTCTCTTCAGCCTCTTCAGCAACAATTCTATCCATAATTTCTCAGTTTCCTATACCACCAGCATGCAATAAATATGCAAATTTGTGTCTCTATTCTTGCCTGTCAGTGTGTAATAGTCAGGTGTTATCAATTGATTTTCTATAAATAAATAATAGACGTTATATATTTATTAATGAACTGTAGTTTTTAATTTTTTAAAAATTTCATTTTTTTTTAAAAATTGTCAGGCCAAGCGAGATGGGTATAAACGGAGGTCGGAGCCAGTTCCAAATGGGCGGGTCAGCTCCAAATGGGTTGGGCCTTGTTAATATGCCCTACACCAAACCCAACCCTAAACCTACCCTCCCTCTTGGAGCTGTCCCAACCTACTTGTGGCATAAGTCACTCCCACTTGGAGGTAAGTCCCTCCCACTTGGAGGTCTCCGGGCTGCAGCGATATATACTTGGGCCAAGCACTTTAATATAAAATTTGCATAAATACATATTATACATGCATGTGTGTGTATCATGTTTGAGATAACTGCATTAACCCCAAAGAAATCATCAGATGTAATCACAATTCATTTGTTTAATTATAAATAAACAGACACTCCACAGCCACAATCCTCAGCAACAAACAGTGGGCTTGTATTTGAAAAAATGACACTTGTGGACTAATCTGACCCAAAGTTTACCGTTAAGTACTCTTGACTTCAGGGAGTCTTGGGTATTGTAATTACATGGAGGTAGACAAAACTAGTCTCAAAGGGTTAGGTAAACTCAGATTGGGGTTGAACTGTCACAGCAATAGATTTAGAGGGCCACAATTTAGCTCCAAGCACAAAAAGCCCATGATGTTCCAAACCCCACTGTCATTTGGCCAGAGGAAAACATCAAGCTCTACTCATGGGTAAGCACAGGGGGGAAAATAACTGGCAAATATAGAAAGCTTTCAAGACTCATTACTATAAAAGGACCCACACTCCACTTGTAAAGGACTGTTTACTGAGACTTCCTGTCTTCTTCAGGGTTTACTTTATGTTTTCATATCAAAATTCAGTTAAAGATTAGATGACCCCGTCAATACTGCAGGCAGGATTCACTTTACTCAAGTTTATTCACTTGAAACAGACTCATGTTTACCTACAACAACATTTTAGCTTTCCTCAAACCTATAGATGATGCTGCAGCTTCTGATACCCTTGTTGCTAATTAACTTTTTCACTAAATAAGTAGTGTAAGTAGGCCTTTTTAATGGATTCATCAAGCAAAAAGCAGACTCTGTCACCTTTAGAGATAACAACAGCATGTGTGCCATAAGGACGCACAAATTAAAACCAGTCAAAGACTGTTTTTGGTGGCACGAAGACAGTTCACTTCCATGCTGAGATACAATTTAGGGGAACCCAGACGGCAACCGAGCACAGAGTTAAAATTTTTCTCATAGCTTTTCAATCTGACAACATAATTCGAAGGAAAAATTGTTTATAAGGAAAAGCCTACTTCCTTCAACATATTAAATCCTGCTCATGCTGCGAGCTGCTCATATGTTGTTCTGAGATTTGTCAATACTGGTTTAATGCATGGCTAGTTTGCTAGAGTTTTGAATCCTAGAACTAACCAGTGGGATAATGATTATGCACATTTCTATGAAATACAGTTTAAAGGGATAGTTCAGCCAAAAATGAAAATTCTGTCATTATTGCTCACCCTCATGTCGTTCCAAGCACAAATTAAGATATTTTTGATAAAATCCGAGAGCTCTCTAACCCTCCCATAGACAGCAAGGGTCCTAACACAAAATTCAAATCAGCTACTCAAATAAAAATACCAATACGTTCACACCATCTTCCAGTTCCACTTCTAATAGTATACCAAGATATTAAAAAAAAATGTGTACAGGTGCAAAAACCCAACAGATGATGCTGAAAAATACATTTCCTGCAATACATTTTAATTAGTCATTTGCATCAAATAAACTGGGTTATCAACATGCCACAGATCCACTGCATATTCTATTCCAAGGCACTATATGCATCCTCACTATTTGGCCTCTTGTTGCTTAGTCACTAGAACATGTTCAGACCCAGTTTTGGAAGCAGGAATACTATCACAGAATGCCAGGAAACTGAGTGGGATTTCAGAATCACGCCAAAACCTCCTTGCACAATCGGATTCACTATGCTGACGGAAGATTTGTAGACAAAATCACAGCACATCTGTAGATTACAAAAGGGGAAAAAAACTAGGACAGGCTATTAGAGCTTCTTATTGTTCTTTTTGTCAATTATTTTTTGAAAATATTTCAAACAAACTTTCAAACATATTTTAACATGAGCACCTTGAATTTTGTTATTATTAAAAGGATAGAATACTGAAAAGTACTACAAAAAGAAATAGCCTCAAAATAATGAGCAGACAAAATTCCATTAGCATGAATACATGACATACCAAATACTACTTTACTGGAAGTAAAAATCCTGAGCATCAAACAGAAATACATGACTTGTGGTGCATGGTGAATCTAAATAGGAATCAAAGTGTGGAAAAGTGAGTTCATTAGCAGTCAGTCCTTGCTTTGAGTATGTAAGACTTTCTGTTAGACCCAAGGACTCTTCACATGATACGTTTTCATGTTTTTCCTGACAGGCC
Source organism: Tor tambroides (assembly GCA_021397915.2). NCBI lineage: Eukaryota > Metazoa > Chordata > Actinopteri > Cypriniformes > Cyprinidae > Tor > Tor tambroides. The sequence continues at coordinate 13,367 of JAFVLL020035258.1, forward strand.
CTCATCCATATTTCATCAGAGCTTCACAAGCCTTTGTTCTGTCCATTAACACCATCTTCTTCCAATTTGTTTGCCGCTCCTCCCCACTTCTAAGAGCTAAAGAAAATATCAGCAGTGACAATGAAGAATTATGCTACGGCTTCAGTTTTACCAGATAATCTGTAAGATCCTCAAAGCATAAAAATCCACTGCAGGAAGATTTAAATCCATCAAATGCTTTCTTCAATGGATGTATTGTGCTTTGTGCCTTCAATACGGTGTTATGTAAACTGTTTAGGAATTTCACGCCAATTAAAAATAAGAACAAAAAATCTCTATACTCATAAGAAAAAAAAATATCAAAGGTCAAATACAACAATTATTGTATTTTTTTGTGTGACGTTTTTGCTCTGTATCTAAATATATGGCCATTTTATCTTCACACTGCAAACAGAATCCTCCACTGTCATTAGTGACAGAAACAAACCTGTAAAGTCACCGCTCTGACAATGAATCAACAGAAAACCATTTATGATGCAATTATGCTTTCTGCAGATTGTGCAAGAAAAGTTATATATAGCCTTTACTGCAATTGAGTGCTGGATGCAGTCATCACAACACAGACAAAATAAACATTAACACACTGGACAATGTAACTGCATAACGTTTGAAAAATGCCTAAAAAAACCTCTAAATAAAACAATCTGTTTTGTATATCCCAGAAAGCAAGTTGTCAAGGTTGGCCTGGCAAACATTCTTTATATAACTGCCTTTGTTCTTAAAATCAGCTGACAATGAATTCATTATTTTGTAACTGTACAATATGTGCTACTAAGAAATACAATTACTGGTGCCTTTTTCATATGAAAAACAAATTTTGTTGCATTTGAAAGAGACGCTGGGATGAGAATCACGTTTATTGGTTGGCCTCATGCATCCCAATTTTATTCTAACTTGTTTTAATTAGCACTATCTTACAGAGAAATGATTTCTTCTCTTTATACGATTCTAACGGCTGTTACGCCAACAAGAACGTCCCGATTTAGCCCACTCAGGAGCTAACTGAGGAAGCCAAATTTAGAGCCATATTTAAAGACATTACTGATCCTCACTTAGATAATAACAGAGTAGATGTGTTTAATAGAGCTGTGCTGAATCAAAGTCAGACCTCTCACAGCTCAGTGGCAAGTTTAGCTCACAATACAAGATTCACATGCAAGGCAACCTATATCCTACAACAGCATGAGGCCATTTAACCTATGACATTTTGCCTGACTGATTTATTTGTTTGTTTTTGATCACACTAATCTACTTTTGTGGAAGCTGATTTCACCAGAATAAAAAATGACAAAAAGGTGAAAATAAGAAACAAAGTCACACTACAAGCTATCAAGTCACAATTTGGGTCGCTATTACATTTTTTTTTTTTTTTTTTATTCTCTGCAGCCGAAGGTGGCTTAGAGGCTTATTTATGCATACATAATTAATATACAGTACTTTTTTAATGTTTCTGAAATATATCTCTTTATACTAACCAAGTCTGCATTTGTTTGAAAATATAGTTATTATTTAATAAATATGTATTATTGAAAATGTAAATGAACTGTTTTCTTTCTTAATATTTAATTAACAGTTGTGCTGCTGAATATTACTGTGAAAACAGTGATACATTTTTCTTGCTCTTGTGCCATTTTTTTCCAGAATTCTGAATCAAAAGTTCAAAAGAACAGCATTTATATAATAAATTTTATATAATAAAAAATAATTTATAGATTTAAATCCAAATGATCAGTATAATGCATCTTTACTGAATAAAAGTATTTCTTTCAATAAAATCTTACTGACCCCAAATTTCTGAATGTTACATACACACGTTCAAAAGTTTGAAAGATCATAGAAAAAAAAATCTGAAACTGAAACTGAATGGCAGCCAATGATTCAATCTGATAATTTTTTCCCCACTTTCTGTCCTAATTTTACAGGAAAATTAACATCAGTTCTGTAGAATATATTAAACACGGTAAAATATGTTAAAAAGAAATAAGATTAAACATTGATATTATCATGATAATTTGCACAGGTCTAGTTTTGTGTCAGGTTGGGGAAAAGCATCAATCAACTTGCATGCAATACATAGACTGTTTCCTAGAATTATGCACATTAATAGTTACATGAAACAAGAAAATTTCACCTGTGATTATTGTCCTTTAGTCCTTATAGTGTGAATCAGGAATCTCATTAACATTACATTTACATTTAGCAGACGCTTTTATCCAAAGCGATTTACAAATGAGGAATCTCATTAGAAACAAACTCACATGGACCATTCCAATCTTGTAGAGGAGGATCCAGGACAATGACAGGGTGGTTTGTCCTTGAAAGCTGATAATATCACCATGACCAGGCGTAAATAAAAGCCTACAGTCTTCCCGCTCTCCGCCATGCTGCTCAATGCTCATATATATGTAAGATTAGAGAACTCTGATTGGAATTGCATGGACGAAACACATAAGCCAAGGGCACACAAACAGATAGAAAGAGAGCGGGACAACAAAAAGAAATCAAATAGCATAGCGCACCAGTGAGATTACACTCAATAGGAGACACAGGCCACAGACCTCGCTTACTGCTTAAAAGACACCAGATAACTTCTGTTTGCTTTTGGTAATGCATACCTGATGTATCGTCAGTGACGGAAATGTAGAAAAAAAAGTCACCTTGAAGCATGGTGCTAGCAATCATAGCAGCACAGCAATATTGGATTTAACATTAAGAGGATGCTAGCCTGGAGCTCAACAATAGCATTTACAGTATCACACCTGTACTTGTGATAGTCTCACAGTCTTACATGAAAAGGTATGGAATGTCTTTGAACACATAAATAGAGACCCTGGATCAGTGCCTTGAGGACTATAAAATGAAACCCAATGCTGGAAGTGCTATTCCTGTCCATGATTGTCTTTCTGCATTATTAATGTCCCTTTTAATACAGCTCCTGTTAAACTGTTCAGTTCAAATGTCTGGATTTTCTCTCCCTCCTCCAATCTGTCTCACTCTCTCTCTCTTTCTTTCAGCCTTTGATGTTTCAGGGGTGAGGATTAAAAGCTCATCGCGGAGGAAAAATTGTGCCCTCAGCATAATTTCTAAAACCATGACCTGAGTGCTAAAGCCTCTGTAGATGTTACAGCCCGTACAGTTCAGATCCCTTCCCAATAAAATGAGCTTCAGGGCAATTTCAATGCAAACACAAATTATTTTGTTTTTAAATTAAATCCAATGCCAAAATTGTGACAAAGCCCCTCATTAGTTAAAGAAACCACATTGTAAGTTTCTTCTGAATGTCAATAAGGATTGAGTAGACTATATTAGGATTTAGTAAATGAACCATGTAAATAAAATGAAAGTTTTTGTCATTATGTTTCACTTTATTTATTACCATCAGAGTGTACTTGAGAGACCCTTTATGTTTATGATTTATATTGAATTTCATAAGAATGCTGTTACTCCGTACTTTACGATGCAATCTACTTTTTTTTATCTTTTCAACCATACTTTCCCTTTTGCTGCCACTACAGACATTGAGCATCACGGGTGATATTTGCTAGGCTGCAAATAAACAGTGATTGTCCACTTCTTTTGTACACAAGTCAACATTTGAAGTGGATCAAAACCTTTCATCAAAGTTGTCCTAAAACCTAAAACCAAAATGCGTTCTTGCCTTTGGACAACTTTCATGAACTTTTTTGATCCACTTTAAATGTTGACTACTATATATCCCCTAGCACTATCTGATACACTTTGGAGTTTGTCTGAGGTGAGACAGGGTAAGAGAGACAAAAACTCTCCTCCACAAATCTGGGTCTCCACAAAAAATTACTGTAGCCCATTGCATGTCTTTCCACATTAGGAGCATGACAGCATTTTTCATTTAATGCCTGTGGAGGTTTGCAAAATTTAAGCAAAAATCAGCAAAAAGATTTAAGCTTTTTAGCAGCGTTTAGTAATTTACCCAGCACCCTCAGATGCACCAGATAGCCTTTTTCCACTGAAAAGACTAAATTAGTGATGCACCAAATCAGAAACCGAAATTAAGTTATTTATCCAAAAACTGAAAACAAAAACAAGTCGTATGTGAAAAAATTTTCAGCAACGAGCCACCTCTCAATATTTCAGCCAAACAAAACATCTTGCTCTTGCCTTACTTTTGGTCATGATGAAGTACATCCACACTGCTGACATGTTTGCCTGTTGTAGCTTATCCATGTTTTGTGCAGCTGACAGTAAAAACACATGATTGACAAAGCCGCAACTGTTTCTGTCAGTGACTGACCCTCCAAAAATACTTCAGCCAAACTTTTTTTCCAGCTGAATATTTTTGGTTGCTGAAATTTCATTGCATCACTAACATAAGCGTTGAGTTCTTTGTGCCAGAGCTTAGTTTGATATGACAGAAGTTAAGATTCAGTGCAATCAATTTACATTTGTAAACTAAATCATTTTAGATGTGGTAATTTGTTCAAGACCAGCAGCTTTTAGGGATTCACAGGAAGCCAATTTTTCTGGTCAGGAACTGTCTTACTATTGAAATGCATAAAACGGTTGCAGTTAGATTGGGCATTGGCAAGGGACAAAGTGGCTCAATAGGCCTGCATCACTCAGTCCACATGGGACGATTCAGCCAATAACACACTGAGCTCAGACAAACAAAACAAACCCAGAATTAATATTTTACACTGACCAGCACACTACCTTCTTCTTGTACTCCATGCCTGCCTGGGCAAATACATTATGTTCCCATCTGGGCCCGTTCAGGTTACAGCTCTGTTGACGAGTGGCCATATAATTCACCGTTCAATGACCACAGGGAAACACTCTGTAATACAGCTATGCTGCTTCAGTATTCCTCACAACACAGATCAGAGGACATGCACACAGAACCTCTTATGAGTAATTGTAGAAGATGTCCAGAAAGCAGGCTAGTTACTAGTTGTCACTGTGTCCTTGAAGACACTTAACCTCTGATTGCTCCAGGGGGATTGTCCCTGTAAGTACACTTTGGATAACAACATCTAAAATGACTAACATCAAACAAACAAAAGGGCAGAAGGAGATTTGTACATACAAGCAGACATGATGTAGACAGAAAGCAGGTCTCACCTCATAATGTGCCACTCTCTGTGACTCTGAGATGAGCTGAGCGCTGCACACTTTGCAGTAACTGTCTGTGAAAAGGCCTTGATCCACCTCTGTTGACTTCATCTGAACAACAACAACAACAGCAAAAAACATTATTATATTTCAGCACTTAATTATACACTTCCATCACTAAACACTGAATCTGAAAACTACAGAAGTCGAAACCACTGCACGTACTGCACTGCTAGACGTACTTTTGGGAAAAACAGTGTCATGAAAACATGTCTCACATAAATTATTCATGAAGACATGTTGTTTCTGTCACTTTAATTATTTCAGCATGCGTCACACATATTAAAACACCGAACCAGCATGAGGACATGACATGCCTCTATTGGAGCTGCACTCCCAGAACGGCTTATAAACAGACTGCAGGGGTTTTGGAGCAACAGATAAAACCTTCATATGACCTTCATGTGATGAAAAATAAAAATAAGTGCATTTAAATGGCAATTCACTGCAAAGCACAAAAAATAAAATACATGTACATAAAGTTAACTTTAAGTACCAGGTGCTTTGTGGATGATAAGTCAAGGGCCTAAAATTCCCATATTAGTTATTTGATGGTTGCAGGCAGATACAGGTGGAGGGAAAAATAATAAAGAGATAAAGGAACAGTAGGAAACATTTTGCAATAACTAGAAATGCTCTCGGATTATAAGTTTTACTTTCGCCAAATGCTAAGCTTTACTTTAGATTGAAATTTTTGTTCAGGTTATTTGTGTGTGTCCTGGGTAATGAAGGAACTTATCACTCTGTAGTTGCCCTTTGCTCATAGACCAATTAGAGTGTCTTTATTACTGCCAATTACTAACTGCTGCACTGATGTGGAGACAAGGTTTTAAAAGCCTACAGACTGTGTTTGAAAGCAGCTGCCATGCTACACAATTGATTATTGATTTAACAGACAACAGATTTGTATGAAGGCACTTCCTAAGGAAACTGGTCTCAGGCCAAAGAGAGGTGTAATACCTAGAGAGAGCTGTCCATTAGCATCATACCAGCACATGTGGAAGGATACAGCATGCTTGCTGCCATCTTTGCTCAAGGGCACACAGTTGCACTTATACACGTCTTCCCATGCACACAGGATGGTGGGATATCATATATATGCTGACTTAAAAAAAAAATGACCAGGCAACAATGAATACATTGGATTCAGACATGCATTGATGCCTTTCAATCTCAATATACTGTCTGCAATCATTCTTTAGTTTGCAGGCAAGCAAGAGTTTGAAAAAAGTGCTGGCGGATTGAGCAGCTGGCATCTTTGATGTGTTTCTGTAATCCTTTTTTCCCCAATATATATATATATATATTTTTTATCTTCTTGTTTTCTTTCTGTCTGCTTTATCACACACACCCCTGCAAGGATGCAAACTTTTTGCTCTAAAGTGTGATATCATGACACTTTAAAAGTTATTTTGATATTTTTGGTGTTGTTCTTGAATGTTTAAAAATCCATTAGACCAGGAGTCTTCTGGCAAAATTCAGTTCCAACTGTGCTCTAATGAATTTGTAATTTAACTCCAAAACTTTGATTGGCTAGTTTGAGTGTTTTAAAGTCCCTGTAAGACAAGCCAGTTCACCTGATGGCTATATTGTGAGTGAAAGAAATTTTCTAAAAAGTAAACAAGAAAAAAATAGTACAGGGACCTGGTTTGATCAAGCGGTTGTTGATTGGATGGAGGCAGATCTGAATGCAGTCAATTGTAAGAAAGGTACAGGGTTTAAGCAGACTAAATGAAAGTCTGATATACGCTACCAGGGATCAAGTTAGGACATTTTGATTAAAAATTACAAAACAAATTTTAAAGCAAGAGAAATGCATGGATGAATCATTCACAAGATCAACAACATGCATTTAACAAGATGGGTGAATTTTCATGCCAGCAGATTAAGACACTGGGATATTCACATTTTTAGCATGGCCTGATTTGCAAATGCCAATGACTGCAACTTCTCGAAGACAGAATAAATAAACATACTGAATAGTTTCCAAATAGAGTCGGTTTGTTACACTAATTCATGCATACATAGATATCACACCATTACCATATTCAAGCTATTCAAATAAAATTATTATAATCTTTCATTCAGTGGCTCAAATCTATCCCAGGCTGTTGCTAATCTAGATCTTTTCTAAATCTTCATCAGATTTAGAGATCAGGTAAATCTTCAATAGTGCTCAGTTGCACTTTCTAAATTTTGAATTTCAGATTCTGACTCTCTGCTCTCATACTTTGAGGGACATGTGGAAAGTACTTTGCTGTTGTAACTTGTGATGCACCTGCAAAACCATACACCAACATTAAGGACACTGCGCATGGTTTTTCAGCTTCCTTTTGTTTGTGGCCTCAGTCTACCCATCGTCAGAAAAAAAGGCAACCTTCTCAAACAAAGGACTGTAGACGTGCTGAATTCAGACAATAAGTTTGTACAGACACTCCAGCAGCATAAGTTTGCAGAGATGAAGATAAAAAAACTATAAAAGATAACCACAGCTGCTGCAGAATAGGGGAGGAATGGATAGAGGGAATGAAAAGAGAAGAAGTCAAAAGATGGTGTGGGGAGAGGAGCTCACTCTCCCTCTCTGAGGAAACCGTGCATAAATTCAGCAGAACAAAATAGGCAAAATGCCATCACTGGAGCCCAAGCTCTATCGCTCTCATGAACACATACACACACACCGCACGCATCTAAAAAACAATTGCATTATTAATCAGTCTGAGGCCTGCTTAGAGAGAGGAATGGGGCTGACAGAGTTGAAGAGTTTCCCCCCTTACTTACGAAGGCAACATAATACAAATTTACCCTATTTCCTTTATTAATAAAATGTCTCTGGCTTTAGCATGCACAGTTTATCAGTGCATGTAATTCAAAAGCTTTTTTCCTTATCTTTAATCAAAAACCATCTTTGCCTCAGCTGCTGTCACACAACATGGATCACAGAACAAAATGCAAAAGGCACTAATAAAAATAACTTGACTCGAACTCCTCTGCTGATAAAAACAAGAAAGTCTACAACAGATTTTCAGACTGCCAAGGACCTTCAAACTTGCATGGAAAGCTTTAATGGAAAGTTCAGAAAGTTTTTTAAGCAGTACAACTCTTTCCAACATTAAACTATTTCTTGAGCACCAAATCAATGAGAATGAGTGCTAATTATAAGAATATTAGTAACACTTTAGTATAGGGACCAATTCTCACTATTAACTACTAACTACTTGCTTATTAGCATGCCTATTATTAACATATTAGCTTTTTATTACTTATAAAGCACATATTCTACATGATGATATTCTACATCCCTAATACCTAAACTAGTGTTTATTGAGGCAAAAGTCAAAGTTAATGGTTTTTTAATGGCGAGAATTGCACTTTATTTTTATATTTAAAATAAAGTGACCAGAATGTCATTAAAAAACATTATAACAACAATTTATATAATATACATTGAACAGTACTGTATGTTTTATTACATTTTCCACTTAAATGTATTTGTTAATGCTTTTCCATGTAGTCCAAATCATCATATAAAGATTATGCAAAGCCGAGTGAACAGATACCATTCATCACTCAAACTCCCAAACCACACACAACTGCACTGAATCTAAGAGGATGAAATATAATTTAGAGAAATACTCTGCATGTGTGTCCATAGTGAGGAGCATGCATGTGGGTTGCAGCAGAAAGTGCAGAGAGGGCAGTGCAGTGGGCGGCCCTGACAAATGTTCTGGCTGTCAAAGGTGTGCTGTAATCAGTGAGGGGAGGTACTGAGCTGGACGCCAGCTGCTTCAAGGTCTTCTACTGTCACTTCAGATGAAGAAAGTCCCGACACTGCAAAAACACTTTCAGATCTCAATCGCTCTTTAAAACTGCAGGAAATAACTGTCGCTCCGCACATAAACTCCATTCCAGCTTGATGCTTTGGATTCTTTGACCTCGACCCTAAGGCCAAATAGTGATATTCAGAACAACAGCACACTTATTCATGAGTATATTGCATTTGGCTATTTTTCCAGTGACTTAAAATAGGCTCAGAAGGATGCAACCAAACACAGCAGCATAATAACCAAGTCGGTACGTTTCCAATCCCTGCTGGTGCTTTAACAGGCATGCAAACACATCAGTGCTGGTTGCTGAGTAATGTCCTCATGTCCTACTTGAGCTCATTAGCATTCTGAGGCAACACATCCCAATGCACAGAAAAGCAACTGGAATCACAGGGAGAGTGTCTGTGTGTTCTCTATACTAATAAAAAGAATTGCCATAGGCAGCAGGTAGCCACGGAAAAACAACTTTTATGTTTTTGTACAAGATTGTCTTAATGCAAATAAATAAAAAAAAAACAATGAAATGAACAATGATACAGTTATCAATGAGTGTGCTGCAATCATACATTGTGAGTACGAGACTAGATTTTAATGAACTGACACATGAGGGGTCTTGAGCAGGATGATATTCATTAAATTACAACAACTCCAAACTGCTGTTTTGCTTGTCAAAAACTGACTGATTATCAATTGGTTTTAACACTATAATAATTTAAATGTTTAAACGACTACTAACAATATTGACTATATACAGGTGCATCTCAATAAATTAGAATGTCGTGAAAAAGTTCATTTTTTCTTGTAAGTTATTTCAAAAAGTGAAACTTTCATATATTTTAGATTCATTGCATGTAAAGTAAAACATTTCAAAAGTTTTTTGTTTTAATTTTGATGATTAGAGCTTACAGCTCATGAAAGTCAAAAATCAGTTTCTCAAAATATTACAATATTTACATTTGAGTTTCAATAAATGACCATCCATACAGTATAAATTCTGTGTATCTCTTGTTCTTTGAAACCACAATAATGGAAAAGACTGCTGACTTGGCAGTGATCCAGAAAACAAACATTGACACCCTCCATAAAGAGGGTAAGTCACAGAAGGTCATTACAGAAATGTGTGGCTGTTTACAGAGTGCTGTATCAAAGCAAAGTTGACTGGAAGGAAGAATTTGGGTAGGAAAAGGTGCACAAGCAACGGGGATGACAACAAGCTTGAGAATACAGCCAAGCAAAGCTGATTCAAACACTTGTGAGAGCTTCACAAGGAGTGAACTGAAGCTGGAGTCAGTGCATCAAAAGTCACCACACTCAGACGTCTTCAGGAAAATGGCTACCAAGCCACTTCTGAACCAGAAACATCGTCAGAAGCCTCTTACCTGGGCTGTGGAGAAAAAGAACTGGACTGTTGCTCAGTGGTCCAAAGTCCTCTTTTCAGATGAAAGTAAATTTTCATTCATTTTGGAAATCAAGGTCCCAGAGTCTGGAGGAAGAGTGGAGAGGCACAGAATCCATGTTACTTGAAGTCCAGTGTGAAGTTTCCACAGCCAGTGATGATTTGGGCTGCCATGTCATCTGCTGGTGTTGGTCCAATGTGTTTTCTGAAGTCCACAATCAACGCAGCCATCTACCAGGAAATTTTAGAGCACTTCATGCTTCCTTCTGCTGACAAGCTTTGTGGAAATGCTGATTTCATTTTCCAGCAGGACTTGGCACCTGCCCACACTGCCAAATGTACCAAAAGCTGGTTCAATGACCATGGTGTTACTGTGCTTGATTGGCCAGCAAACTTGCCTGACCTGAACCCCATAGAGAATCTATGTGGTATTGTCAAGAGGAAGATGAGAGACACCAGACCCAACAATGCAGATGACCTGAAGGTCGCTATCAAAGCAACCTGGGCTTCCATTACACCTGAGCAGTGCCACAAACTGATCCCCTCCATGCCACGCTGAATTAAAGCAAAAGGAACCCCTACTAAGTATTGAGTACATATAGAGTAAATGAACATACTTTCCAGAGGGCCAACAATTCCCTAAAAAAATTTTTTATTGGTCTTATGAAGTATTCTAATTTGTTGAATTGGTGGGTTTTTGTTAAATGTGAGCATAAATCGTCACAATTAAAAGAACCAAAGACTTAAACTACTTCAGTCTTTGTGCACTGAATTTATTTAATACACGAGTTTCAAATTTGAGTTGAATTACTGAAATAAATGAACTTTTTCCACAGTATTTCTAATTTATTGAGATGCACCCCTGTACATACATTTATGCATTAACACCATTAAAAAGTTTGGGGTTGGTAAGATATTCAAAATCTTTTTTAAGGTTCTTATGCTTACAAAGGTTGTATTTATTTGGTCAAAACTGCAGTAAAAACGCCAATATTTTGAAATAATGGAAGATTAAACAGACATATTAATGGCAAGATTCACATCGATTATACTTGAACAATTCACATTCTGATCAATAAAACGCTTCGTCACCATCACTCCAGTTCAGTCAGTGTCACATGATCCTTCAGAAATAATTTTAACATGCTGATTTGATGCTCAATATATATTTGTGAAAATAGTTGTGCCGCTTAATATTTTTGTGGAAACGGTTACATCATAAATGTTGTAACATTATAAATGTATTCAATTTGCACTTTAATATTTTAAAAACGTAATCAAATTTTCACCTAAATTATTATTTGTTTATACAAACTTTTTTCTTTTCATCTAAACTTGATAACATTAGTTAAAAGATAAACTCTAAACAGAACAAGATCTTCTTCATAAGCATACACACTCAACTGAAAACTGGGACAAAATTAAGACAAAAGCTTCTAGCAAAATGAAAAGAAAAGATTCATGAAAGCACAGAGATAAAATGGTATGTCTACATTTGTCTCAGGATTGTTACTGAACTCCAGTTTATCATGATCATTTCAAGAGCAGACAGAAACACAAGATCACTATAAAGCCGGATTTAAAAAAAAGTATAATATCAAAACCATGTTTTATATAACTTGGTGATACTTTGCAAAAGTTAAGTTCAGAATCAACATCCCTTAAGTAGGTCTATAAGCAGCCAAAAGCAAACAAAACTTCAGGGCAAGAAACAAGATTTGTTCCCCTCTGCCTAAACAAAACAACACATCCTGAGCAGCTCCTCATACTGCGTAAACAGGACTGACAGAAGAAGATATGTCTCAAGAAAATAACATAAATAATGTAAAAGAAAGAAAAGAGAGCCTTGCACTGCTCAGCATCTGCCTGTTCTCATCTGCTAATCTTTCTAATGTTTTGTATTCACACAGCTGTTTAGCCTCCCTGACAGGGCTTTGAAACTACCCTTGGAGTGCTTATGGATAATTCAGAACCTGTGTACAATATGTGCCAAGATAAATAATGTGAGGAAAATGATGCTATATGACTTCTCACCAACTCCACGAACAGCTTCATAAGCCAAATGTTGGGTGGGACTGGTCCACTCCTGACCCCCGATGGTTTACAAAATAAAGCGACAGAGGAGATTCTTCTACACAGCAGATGTTTCGACACACAAGAACAAAGTATCTCTCTTTGCCAGACTCATGAATTTTGGATGCATCATGGACATGGGCTGTTATGGGGACATAGCACAAAATGCTTTTTCCACCATCCTACCGAAGACAGTGGTGTTATGTGTCCAGGGGATGGGGAAAACATCTGCTGTCATGTGGAGAGTAGCAAGGAGATGTGATAGAATTTACTGTAGCGCGATGAAGGAAAGCGACCTGTTCCTGACGGCAGATAATAAATTTGTCACGGTGGGTGATTATCATGGGGTAAATTAAGACGGCTTTATGTAATAATGTGGCCATGCTACAATAAACCAGCATCTAACTCACTTAAATACAGTGTTGGTTGGTGAGCTAGACCTGTTTGCAATCAACTTACAATAGAACCGATTACATATCTGACATTTTAAGCGCATCTTAAAACAACACAAAACATAATTACTGATTCACTTAAAGGATTAATATTTATCCACTTATTTCCCTCCTCACCTTTGCAAATTTTCTACTGCTTCAATGTCAGTTCATTTCTCAAAGCAAAAACATTGCTCATTGCTTCTTCCCTGTGGTCAGCTGAAGGTCAAACATCATTATCCTGTTCTGTCGCTTTAATTGGAAGTCGTGCAACATTCAGATGGGCCTCATGTAAGACAGAAGGTGTGTGACCCTTAGGGGGCCTGTGACAATGCTGCAGGGGATCTGCCAATTATCTCAAATTAATTTCTGTGAAAAAAAGTAAATAATAGTGCAAGAAAATAATTATCAGATTTATTGTATCAGCCAGAATTTGAATATCATTGCATCTCTACTATATACTTGGGAAGTGGTTTTCAACCAGAAGGCTGGGGCCCACTAGGGGGCTTCAGGATAATTAGAAAATTCTTCAAAATTATGTAGGCTTTGAATATTGTTGAAGATTGAGAACCACTACACTAAAGGTTCATTTGAATGTACTGTTGTACTGTAAAAAATTGAAGAAACAATTAGCACATGGGAATTTTACAAAAAAAATTTAAATTTAACTAACAATTACAAAGACATGCCAAGTAACACATTAAAATTTTAAGAATATAACTGAAATAGTCTTTTCTTGTAAATCATACTCCAATAATCTTTGTTTTACAACTGCACAAAATAATTTTTTAGTCTAGCAAACTCACACAATTATACGTTCAAACTGGACAAAAAATGCATTTTTGCAATAAATTGTTTTATCATACAACATTATCCAGTTTCCAAGACATAATATGGAAACACCATTCCAATGCTGTATAATGTAACTTTAATAGAAAAGTACACACCTCTTTCACACCTGAACTATGAACCAGCCCGAAGCAAAGCAAATTGTGACTTTTTTTATTGAATTCTACACAAATCATGTTTTGCAATGTTCAATGGAAAACAGTTCAGAACATGTACTGCAAGGTTCTCAAACTGACAATGAATTCACTGGGTGTAAGGACAAAAATCGACCTTGAACACCGCCATCGGTTATGCACTGTGCCATTTCATTTAGAGCTACCTTTTTTGCACCTTTAATATCTGCAGGGTGCTTTCAACGCCAGCTAAGAATACACACCCTCAGTGTGAAACCACACGACAAACCCGTCGTACTCATACTAGAATAGGGCTTTTTATCTGGACCATGTATTATAAATTCGATTAAATTAGAAAACTCATTTTCTTCATCACACTAGAACCCCATGGACTCCAACAACATCTGATAAAATGAAGGAAGGGTTCATATAAAGGACACATTCCTCACTCCTTCAGAGCTAATAACCCTTACTTCCGATAAACAATATAATAAGATTTGATATAAGCGGTATGTTTAGACAAACAACTGAATTTTTCTACCTATTTTATAAAATAGATGACTAGACAACACCATATTTTCAATAAATAAGATCATGTCTGGCATTCCAGGAGGTTTTTAATCAGCATATGTATTCATGGTGCAATGAAGATAGCTAGTATTGCTGTAAATAATGCTGGGAGTCTAAACCTCAGCTTTGCTACTTAATGCCTGTGAGCAGAAATGGAGATGGATAGTGAAAGATAATATCATATCATATCCCTGGGCTTTGGCAAGGCATTTTCCTCTCCATAAGCTTCTCCATAAGTGTGGGCTTTGTCCCTCCCAATGGAAAAACAGCATTGGAGAGGCAATGGGCTGTCACTTCTGCCTCAGAAGTCCTGGGAGACAAATTAAGATGCTCTGTTTATGGAGACAGCAGATTCTTCTATTCTTTTTATGTTAGAATATCACTTTTTTAAAGTAGGTCTCAAAGAATTCAACTGCTCCTTATTACGAAAGACATTTGCTAAGATATACATCATAATGTAAACAACGGCTCTTTTGAAATCTCAATTATTCTGATTTTATCACAAATTCTGATGTCGTTAAGGCTCTCCATTGTTGTGGATAGGACAGTCCACAAAGATGAACCTCAACAGAATGTGCAACTGTAAGTATGGCAGGCTTTGCATAGGAGTCTTGAAAAAAAAAAGGTCCAACCAGAGGTAATTCTAAGGTGATTCTACACTAACAGAGCCACCTTGTGGTGCACGGATGATTTTCTCTGACAGTTTAAACAAACCACCCACCCACCGCTGTGCAATTTCACTGCCCCCAATACTGAGAAAATGGCTTAATTCTAAAAACATGGCATGAGGCAGGGAGGCTCACGTGTGAATGCTGATGGGAAATAATGTTCAAATGAGCAAACTTTGAAGTTGTTCTACTCCCTTATCACTGAAAACCACACTACAGCGGGACGGTTCGGACTATGATACATCTATATTGAATGCAATAAGAGTGATGCTGTTATATCTGGCATTGCTCTCTCCTTATACTGTTTTCCAGCTGGCAGGCAGAAACTGCTAATTCGTAAACATGCCATAATAACAAAAATTAAAGATGAGCCTCTTTTCTCTGCACAGAAAAAGAGTGTCAAGAAAACATCAATAATTCACATCTTACGCTCTCTCTGCTCTCTCCTAACAACTGTTTATTAGCCCAGCTTGTTAGACAGTACACTAATGAATGGCTAAAAATGAAAACTTATAATGTATTTCTCATCTCTAATCCTAAATGGTAATTATGGAGTTTAATACAGACAAATAGACAAGTTCAAACTAAAGGAATGAGATTTGACTCTTCACTAACTACAGCAAATGTCATCTGTAGGGGACAAAGTACATATCCAGGGATAAAGAAAAGGTAAGCCACTTATTACGAAAAAGACATCTGCTTTTGTGTCACGTATTTGCACTCCAAGGAATATGAAAGAGAATATTAATGCTACCATTGTTCTGCACAAAGATGATCTAAGAAGCACCTGGAGGAGAAACTTTAAAGGGGCAGACTCATTTCAAAGGCTCAAAATACAAAAACAATTGGTTAAATACTTATATAAGAAAATGCTTAATGCATTATTTTAAGTTAATAACAATGACTAGAAAAATAACACAAATACCAATGGGTGTTCTTCAATTCTTCAAAGCAAGTCAAGTCACATTTATTTATATGATGCATTATATACACACAGTTTCAAAACAGCTTCATAGTACTGAACAGGAAAATAACTGTTAATAAAATTATTAAGGAAAAAACATGCATTAAAATAACTTTGGGCATAGTGCTTTTATGGTGAGTGTCTACTAAACTTACAAAGACTGTAAAACTGAAAAAGTTTATAAAACATTCTGCTTCTTTTCTTTGTTTATTCAATGTACTGTACAACAACCTGTACCCTAAATGTAAAGAAAACCTGTTAAAGCAAGATCATTCAATCAACACGGATTCTGAAATAAATAATATATGCACAAAACTAAACTAATTTGCTCTGCAGAATTGTTTTAACATGTCTCCTAGTACATAAGACTGCAAATTGTATAAGTCTATATCAATTGGTCTTCTCTTGGCTAGATAAAGGACAGGTAATAATCGCACAATTGCCCAGGGCAGTACATTAAATCCTCATATATTCAAGAGTTGACACTACTACAATCAAACTGTCTCGGTAAATTACCCAGATCACAACAGGTGAAAACGAAGATCAAAGCGCACTTGACTGAAAACTGACACTGTCCGCATCGACGGGGTTCTCAGGACTGTACAGTGATACATAATTGATCGTCTGCAGTAAATGAAACAGCTGTGAGATTGACGAAACCGAGAGCAATCTGTCAACACTGCCTCGTGCCACCGAAATGTACCTTTTTTGGGGTCATCATCACTGCTTCTTGGTATAGCTTAAGAAAATGATACTGGTGAGGTCTCTCAAATGAAACGCCAGGTATGATACTATGAATTGTATTTACAGTTCCTGCGTCCCTTATCATGTAAACATCACAGCACGCAACACATTCCATCGAATTCGCGCTACAACTGGCTTTCGTGCGTCACAGCGTCAAGAAATCTGAGAAAGTATAACACCACCATATAATTTTAGACTATCCGGTCTAATGTTGTTTGTGTGTTTAACAAGTATCTCCAACAGAGTCGAGAGAAGGGTTAGTTTGGAGCCGCGCGTATCACCGCTAAACAAACTAGCACAGACTTTGACTTCGTGTTTATAAACATACCTGTAACTCTAAGCTGTAGTCCTCGTATAAGTGTGTCGGGTATACGGTCAGATGGTGTTGCACTTGGAGAGAGAAGGTGTAATCC
>JAFVLL020035259.1:0-22811 GCA_021397915.2 Tor tambroides
ACCACGGGAAACTTGTGCATGACAAGTGTTGCACTGAGCCACACTGTCTTTTTCGGACTTTAATGAAAAATACTGCCACACGGCCGACATCGCTCTTTTTCTTTGCTACTTCGCTAGCAAGCAGTGTTGTGATCACGTGGGCTTTGCACGCTGGCTCTGGAGGCTGCTGGATAGAATAGCTGTAACGGAGTTTAGAGCGGAACGGACTGCTTATATCGGAGATTTTCAACGTAGTCCGATATAATCCGATAGAGTTTTTTTGGGCTGATATCGGACCTATTTCCGATATCAATATCGGATCGGGACATCCCTAATATTTGAAAAGGCTTATAAATCATACAGAATGAGTTTTTTTTCCTGTAAGGGGTAGGTTTAGGTGTAGGGTTGGTGTAGGGCGATAGAAAATGTGGTTTGTACAGTATAAAAACCATTACGCCTATGGAATGTCCCCACAATTCACAAAAACAAACGTGTGTGTGTGTGTGTGTGTTAGTCTTAGAGTAAAAACAGAGCTCCTGAATGCAGTGGTGGCCAGTCTGCAGACAAGGTTCAAATGTGTTGAATCAGAAAAAAAGTCCTCCAAGCAGCATGCTGCTTCCTGGATCCTGGATTTTGTAGAAACAATATGTATTGAGGCAATACCATTTATATTGACATATAGTAGTTTGATACAAGCTCACCTGAAAAATAGTGGAGGACACAGAGTTAACTGCTGCCAGAAATGGCATAATCCAATTTGTCCTAAACATGATACATGCTTTATATAAAGGGCCTTAAAATAACTTTAGATATAGTTAACATGTATAGTTTAAAGCAGCTTGTCAGCTTGTCACACTAGTCAGATGCTCTGGCAGATACATGTGAAAGATAAAATAGGAGCGTAGTAATTCTGACTAAAATATGCATTTTGCTAAAATATTTGTAGTTGGACAATAAATGTGCCAAAGACCACAGTCCAGGTGAACAGCAGGTCAGTGGCCAGTCTGGTGGTGCTTGAGCACCACCTCTGGATAAACTTAACAGAGATCAAGGATGCAGACAGGACTGCCTTCCTCGAATCCCCAGTCTCTCCCTCCGGGATCAGAAGTCTTCATAGGCCATGCACCACTTCCTGTCTAAGTGCTCCAGCTTGGAGGCTGTTTCAAGTCACCGAAAGGCTCCACCGACTCAACAGTCTGCAAAGTCTGAAATGTCGCTGGCTCAGCCTCAGTCCAAGCCAGAGCCTAAGCTACGACAGCGCCCTAAGCCTACCAAGTACTACCCTTTTCCCAAATGCCAGGGCCCCCGCCCCAAGGTGACGCTTGACACTGAGCCACAGAAACCATCCTGATCTGGCAGCAGAGACGAGAAGAGGGTTATGTCCCACTGAGGCTAGACCTCCCTCAAAGAAGTCTCATGTTTGCCTTTCAATTCCCCCATTCAGCTCTAGGTGTTGGAAACTCTGATCACACTGTCAATGCTGGGCCCGTATCTCTCATTTTACATGCGCCCAAGCAAACTACCACTGTGATTGCAGACCCACTAGCTATAAAGAAACTTGTTCATGCCTTTATCACCAGCAGGGTGGATTATTGTAATGGTCTCGTCACCGGCCTTCCAAAGAAGACCATTAGACAGCTGCAGCTCATCCAGAATGCTGCTACCAGGATTCTGACTAGAACCAGAAAATCTGAACATATCACACCAGTCCTCAGGTCCTTACACTGGCTTCCAGTTACATTTAGGATTGATTTTAAAGTACTTTTACTCGTTTATAAATAACTCAATGGCCTAGGACATAAATACATTGCAAATATGCTCACTGAATATAAACCTAACAGACCACTCAGATCATTAGGATCGAGTCAGTTAAAAATACCAAGGGTTCACACAAAACAAGGGGAGTCTGCTTTTAGCTATTATGCCGCCCGCAGTTGGAACCAGCTTCCAGAAGAGATCACATGTGCTAAAACATTGGCCACATTTAAATCCAGACTCAAAACTCATCTGTTTAGCTGTGCATTTGTTGAATGAGCACTGTGCTACGTCCGAACTGACTGCACTGTGTATAATCATTTTTTCTATTCTTAACTGTTTTAAATTCTTTTTAAATAAATTGTCATTTTGTTTTTATTGTTATGATTATTTTTTTTTATTCTTTGTTTTTTATTGTTGTGATTATTATTATTTTAATGACTATTTCACGTCCTTTTATGTAAAGCACTTTGAATTACCACTGTGTATGAAATGTGCTATATAAATAAACTTGCCTTGCCTTGCCTAAAGAGCACTTCTCCTCTTCACGGCACTTTAGTGGTCAGTTCTCTGCCTCCGCACAGCAACCTCCTGCCCAAAAAACTCATGTCAAGCTGGGTTCTGCAAACTATAAATGAAGCTCCTCGCTTCAATTTGCTCACAGACCTTCTCACTTCAAAGGCATGCTCCAGACTTATATATTGTGTAAATATTAGGGCTGGGCAAGTTAATGCGTTATTATCGTGTTAACGCATTAATTAATGCCGACAACTATTTTATTGCTCATTAACGCAGTTTCTTCTTTTTCTTCTTCTTCTTCTTATTATTATGAAAGCCCGTTGCTCACTGGCTCTGAATACACATACAGACAAACCATCGGTTACAGGAGGAGTGGGATGTTGATCAGTACTGGCTTGGGATGGGTGTCATCACGCATCTCAACCAATGAGAGCATTTGGGGTGAGCCTAAAACTGCAGCAGCATGAACGCTCCCAATAAAATTATTTAGGCTAAGCATTAACATTCGCAAGCCACTGTTCAATGTTATTTTTAACAGAAAAGAATGCTACAAGCTCATAATCACAACTTCATAAGTGGGAAACAGGACATTTCCGATAGCACGTGAAGACAGCAGAGAAGCGCTCTCGCTCAGCACAGTGGAGTAAATCGTTTTGTTAACTTTGTGGTTTATTGTTTTGAGTCATTTGGGACGCGGTGACACATGGCCTTCTCACAATATATAGTCATGGCCAAAAATATTGGCAACCTTGGTAAATATGACCAAAGAAGGCTGTGAAAATGAATCTGCATTGTTAATCCTTTGATCTTTTATTTAAAAAATTCACAAAAATCTAACCTTTCATTGGATAATAAGAATTTAAAATGGGAGGAAATATCATTATGAAATAAATGTTTTTCTCCAATACACATTGGCCACAACTAACGGCACCCTTTTATTCAATACTTTTTGAAACCTCCATTTGCCAGTTTAACAGCTCTAAATGTTCTCCTATAATGCCTGATGAGGTTAGAGAATACCTGACAAGAGATCAGAGACCATTCCTTCATCCAGAATCACTCCAGACCCTTTAGATTCTCAGCTCCATGTTGGTGCTTCTTCTCTTCAGTTCACCCCACTCATTTTCTATAGGGTTCAGGTCAGAGGACTAGAATGGCCATAGCAGAAGCTTGGTTTTGTGCTCAGTGACCCATTTTTGTGTTGTTTTTGAGGTCTGTGTTTGGATTATTGTCCAGTTGGAAGATCCAAACATGGCCCATTATAAGATTTCTAACAGAGTCAGTCACTTATTGATTTTTTTTATCTGTTGGTATTTGATAAGAATCCATGATGCCGTGTGTCTAAACAAGATGTCCAGGACCTCCAGCAGAAATATAGGCCCACAACATCAAAAATACAGCAGCATATTTCATTGTACACACGGGGTACTTTTTATCCCTGTGTTCACCAAACCCATCTTGAGTGTTTGCTGCTAAAAAGCTCATTTTTTAGTTTCATCTGACCATAGAAGCCAGTCCCATTTGAAGTTCCAGTCATGTCTGATAACTGAATATGCTGGAGTTTGTTTTTGGACGAGCTAGGAGAATTTTTCTTGAAACCCTCTCAAACAACATGTGGTGATGTAGGTGCTGTTTGACAATTTTTTTTAAAGGTTTTCTGACCCCGAGACTCAACTATTTTCTGCAATTCTCCAGCTGTGGTCCTTGGAGAGTCTTTAGCCACTCAAACTCTCCTTCTCACCGTGCATTAGGACGATATAGACACACGTCCTCTTCCAGGCAGTTTTGTAACATTCTATGTTGATTGGAAATTCTTAATTATTGCCTTGATGGTGGAAATGAGAATTTTCACTGCTCTAGCTCTTTTCTTAAAGCCACTTCACTAATTTGTTAAGCTCAATTATCTTTTGCTGCACATCAGAAATATTTTCTTTGGTTTTTCTCATTGTGATGGATGATTAAGGGAATTTGGGCTTTGTTTTCCCTCCTATTTATATTTCTGTGAAACAGGAAGCCATGGCTGGATAATTTCATGTTCATAATCACCCTGGAGTGCTCAAAATTGTGAATATGAACGGGAATATACTTCAGAGATATTTTACTCATAAGAATTTCTAGGGGTGCCAATAATTGTGTCCAACTGTCACGGTGCACACAATGGGGAGAAACGAGGACCACGGAGACGAGGATAAACTCAAATATAAACAAGGCAGGGCAAGACAAGGCAGGGCAGACACACAGGAACACCGGGAGTAACGAGTAGACCAGACAAAAACTAACTGAACAGACAGGAACTAAATACACAGGATGATTAACATACACAGCTGGACGAAATCATAATCAAACTTAACAAGGACAGGAAAATAACGATATAAGGACACAAGAGGCGGGAAACACACGACACAGGACTGACACCAATGTGTATTTGAGAAAAAACATTTATTTCATAATGATATGTCCCCCCATTTTAAATTCTTATTATCCAATGAAAGATTAGATTTTTGATTTTTTTTTTTTTTAAATAAAAGATCAAAAGGATTAACAATGCAGATTAATTTTCACAGCCTTCTTTGATCATATTTACCAAGGGTGCCGATATTTTTGGCCATGACTGTATATACGCAATCATGCTGCACATATCAGAAGTTCCGCGCTCCGGCACAGTTTGCGCTCACACTACATGCGTACCACGCCCGAGCTCAACTGAACCACGCTCTGACCCACCTCCAACCGAGCCAGGGCCGGCTAAACCAACTGCGCCCGAGCATGGCATGGAGCAATCACACTAGTCAAACAAACTGGGCTTTGGGGGTCAAACGCGCTCGGGCACGGTTAAGATTGCCTTGTGAGAGTACACCCTCCTGCATCCTGCACATATTCTACCTGCCCGCACCCCCATCAAGTGTTGTCCTGCGCTGCACTCTGTTGCGTTGGGTCCCATGATAGTGCAGGTCTCTACTCAGAAGGTGCCTGTTATAATGTTATGATCGAGGCTCTGGACTCTGAGCATAACTTGTTTTTTTTACAACAAACTATAAAATATTTTCTATAAAAACGTTAATGCCCTGGCAGTGGCAAATAGCTTTGGTTTTATATTTAATTTGATTACATTAATGTTATAAGTTTAGATTTACAAGAAATATTTTAACTGCTACTAAGTAAAAAACAAAACAAAAAAACCATCTAATTTGTTTAAAGTGTTTACAAACCAAATGTTATTGCACTTTTTTTTCCATGTATCAGTACTCTTAAATGAAAAAGGGCACAATACACTACTTTTGAATTAATTATTGCATTTTGTGCATAATGCAATTAATCGCAGAAAATCATGTGATTAATCACGATTAAAAAAATTTAACCATTTCCCAGCACTAGTAAATATATTACAAAATATTGCATAATACATAAGGAATTGCTGCTTTTCATTTATTGAAAAATATGTGACAATATATGTAATTTTATATTCAGTAATATAAAAATAAATAAACCATTACTTTTTAAATAAAGTAAATTATAATTTAATGGTGTTTGACCAGTCGTCATCCTAACCACAGGCTCTACTCTTCTGCACAATGGTAACCCCAAAAACTTACAAATAGCAGAAACCCTTTTACATTTCAAAATAATCCAACATTAAACACTAACAGATCTCCCCTATATTAATATTGAGCAAAAACACATGAAATAACACTTAATTTTAACATTTTTACTCTCCTTTAACAGTCAGAAGCAAAGCATGCTGGGAACTAGAAATCTGCTTTAACTCATTCCCTGAATGTGTGTGTGTGTGTATATATATGTGTGTGCATACATTCACATTTGTATGGGAGCATCTATGTGCAATATATACTCAATAAAGGATCAAACAATGAATATTTATTTTTGTTTTCATTTCTAAATATATTTGTATGTATCAATATATAGCCATATATTGTCAATGCATAAATTGCTGTATATTGAAAAATATAAGCACTAGTTTCCAATATATGGAAATGTATTATGTAATATATCGCATTATATTTTGCAGTATATTCCCATATATTTTTTTGTAAGGGTAGCCCCCATCACAGACCATTCTTAAGTTTCCCATTCGAGGGAGTGGCTTACCAATATACAGTCCTTCCATTCAGACTGTCCCTGGCTCCATGCACTTTTAATCCGCATGAATTACCTCAACAGCTGGCTGGTTTTAGCCCAGTCAGAATACAAGCTCTCTGTTCACAGGTCACTACTTCTTAGCCACCTGGTGCTTTTTGGACTCAGAATCAATTCAGCCAAGAGCTGAAGAGTCTCCCAGCAGGCGAGTTGCTTTCCTTCCCCTCAAAACATTCCAGAGGATCCTGGGCCTGATTGAAGCTGCATTCCCTGTGATATCGCTAGGCCTGCTCCATATGCGGCCCCTGGAGTACTGACTGAAAGTCAATGTCCCGTCCCACAGCTGGCATCTGGGACGCTTTTGCCTGTTCAAGGACCATTGCTGTGTCTCAGCTGTGGCCCCTTGGAAGGCTCCTCACCTGTATCAGACAGGCATCGTATTGAGACTGACCTCCAGAAGGAAGGTTTTTATGACTGATGCTTCCAACTCTGGTTAGGGAGCTCTGTGCAAGGGCAGCCTGGCATTCGGCTCCTGGTCCAGCCTGGACATCAACAGTCTCAAAATGATGGCAGTTTTCCGGGCTCTCAAATCCTCACTCACTCCCACCCCTCTCTTTATTCGAGGCCCCTCTCAACTGGTGGCATGTCAACAAGGTGTCATTTCCCTTGATCTCCAAAATGGTAAAGATGTATTCATGCATATCTGCAACCAGTGTCTCTGCAGAGAGGATCTTTTCTATTGCAGGAGATATTGTTACAGCGCAGTGAAGCACACTTACACTTGAACATGTGGACAAGCTGCTATTCCTACACAAAACTTAAACTTAATAGAACAATAATATACAGTACTATGGAAGATAAACTATGGAAGATGTTGGATACTTCAATTCTTATTTAATTTATGACCTGATATTTTTCTTATGCATTATGTTTTAAAGATAACTCTTTGTGGCTATAATCAAAATATAATTACGAAGGCTCTATGCCAAAGTGTCATGGTTGGTTTTGAGTTTTGTTGGTGTTGATGTCTTTTGCTTTGTATTCATGCTCTTAGGCTGATGATACATGGGGCAACTTTCTGAGCAATGTTGCTGGGCAACTTTGGGAAATATTGCCATCGACGGGCAACCAGGTGAGACACAGGGCCCACGACCGATCTAAAATATCCAGATATAAATGTGTTACCTATTCCCAATGAGAAAGTGCCCAAGCAACATTGCTCAAAAAAAGTTCCCCTGTGTATCATCAGCCTTAAGCCGGCCACACACTAGACGATTTTCAAATCTTAAACGATTTTAAAACCATGGGGGACCACAGACAAGAAGACAGGTCAACCGATTTTTAGCCTTATAATCCTCTGAATGCGCACACTAGATAATTCGACCAGACAGCGAGACCACACACTTGTCGATTGTAGGAATGATTTCACAGTGACACGTGATCTCACAGAAACGTGACTAGAGAAGAAAAACAAATAGAGGACAATCAACGTTGTCAGCTGGCTCTCCTGGCGCGTGTTCTGTTTCACAGTGGAAGACAAAGTATAGAAAAGAATATGGGTGATGTTCTCTGCTTTCATGGCGTGTTTGTGGCTGCCAAGTTTCAGCTATAGAAGCACGCAACATCCAGTAGGTGACACTTGCTTGCTCTCATTGGCTATCACGTCAGAGGCAGCCCGATCAAGAGTTGTGAATATCAAACATGTCTGATATTTACGATTTGAGTTCAGGGATGCTCCATCTCGATCAGGAGCAGTTAATCATAATGACACCACACAATAGAGGATTTTTTGGACAAAAAATTGCTTGTGACAAGCCACGAATCGGGCCACAATCGTCTAGTGTGCGGCCAGCCTTAGTTTCGTTTCCTGGTTTGTCATGTGTTCCTTACCCCTCATGATCATGTCATGTGCTACCCTTGTCTGTGTGTTGTGTTCTGATTGCTTTTTGGTTGCATGTATCATGTTCTCATTGGTTGGATTTTGTCATGCAAACTTCATTGTTTGGTATAAGTAGCCCTCATGTTGCCTTTGTTCTTTGTCTAGCTTTGTATTGTGCAAACTGTTGTTGGTGAATTTTGTTCTTGTCTTTGCCCTGTCATACCAAGTCTTGTTCATGTTTTTGCCAAGCATTGTTCCTTGTGTTTTTGCTCAGTTTTGGATTATAATAAATGACACATGAGTTCATCACAACTTGCCTCCATTGGGACTCTGTTACACAAAGAAGCTAAAAGGTGTGTTCGACTTGAAGTAGCACTGTGCAGACCGATCGGCAAGAGTACCCGACTTGCAGTCGGGGGCGGAGTTGAAAACAGAGCCGTCAAGTCGGACACTTTCTCTTCACAGTGTTGACTCTCTCACTGTGTTTGCGTACACTATCACAGATGAAGTGAATAAAAAGCCTTATTTGTCAAATACACAAACATTTCTGAAACGTTTTCATGAGCAACAGAAATACTTTTTATATACTGTTTAATACAGCACCATCTGTTCAAGAATAAATTTCAACATAAACATATGGTGTTTAAATACCAATAAAGTGGGGGTAAATATGCTTTTATCAGTGTTTTTTTGATAAACGTGACTCAATATAACATTGCGACTACAGTAAAAGAGCTTTTACTGTTCTAAAAACACAGATTTGTGAGCATTATTGCAATTGAGGATGTTAGAATAAATCCGAAACCCACGTGATCATTGTCATGTGGTGAATCTGGCCAGACATGAAACATTTATGTCGTCATCAAAGCTCCTGCAGCCACTCTGGAGAAATTGCACTGACTGAGTCAGCCTGCTGCTCTCGGAGCGCTATCGTCGTACTTTGATGCCACATGTGACATTGACATGGCTTTGGCGTTGGCGCTGTCTGTTTGTTCTTAATTGTTCTTTGTAATTTCATGGCTTTTCTATGTTTCAGTCAGAGCTTCTTTTTCTTGAATACAACTTTGCTAATAAAATAAAAGTAATGAAAAAAATCAGACATGTTCACAAGTCTCTGAGGCCCAAGTGCAAGTTAAGTCTCAAATCTTTGAGGCCAAGTCTTAAGTGTAAATACTTTTTGTGCATAATTACCCTTACCAAAAAGTAGTATACTTCAAGTTTATTTTAAGTATACTTAAGTAAAGTTCAAGTATATTTTTAAGTATACTTTATGTAGTAAGTATACAATATCAGTGTACTAGTAGTATACTTGTAAGTGTATTATTTCAATACTCCTTGAGACTAAGTTGGCCCACTTTCTAGTATATAAAAGTGTAATTAAGTGTACCTTAAGTATAACAGTAGTAAACTTTGAGTACACAACTAGTTTACATCAATGTTTTTAGCTTGTACTGCAACTATATTAAAAGTGAACTTATTAGGTATACTGATAGTCTACTAATTAAATACTTGTAGTAGCATTTTTAGTATACTTAAAGTAAACTACTAGTTTAGTAGTTTTATACTGCGAGTATACTTGTAAGTTTTCTTTAAGTGAACTTTACATCATACTTTAAGTATACTATTATGTCCCTATTTAGTTATTAATTTGTATATATTTTGTTATATGAATATTTGAACATACAAAACATCAAAAGAAAGAACAGGGTATCTGCTTGTAAACAAAAACATTTTATTCTGGCTTCATGCATTCTTATTTTAACACTTGAATGTTAGTTTCATAAAAAAATTAAGAAATAAACAACATTTTGAACAAAAAGCTGAAAAAAGACTATGAATTGGATTCAGAATGATAATCAAAACGTAGATGGAGTTGATCAACACCCGAAAGCTTGACAGTCATTATCACCTCTTCATTGGTTGACATTTTATTCCATAACGTTACACAGTTTAGATGCTGTTTTATGTCTGATGTTCGTGTTAGATTACATGTGGAAGTATCTGTTGTTTCGGTTTCTTCTTCACATTTTTTGGAAATTATGTACAGAAGATGTGTACTAGCGCCCCCTATCGTATAACAATGAAAACACGGATTGTAGGAGCACAAGTATAGCTCAAATATATATAATTATATATTTATATAAATTATATAAATAATTTTTCTAAGTATAAGTAAAGTATACTTAAATGTTATTTTAAGTATATTCCTGAGAAGTACATAAAGCCTATTTCTGAGAAGAACATAAGTAAACAAAGTATACTTTCCTATTTTTAGTTTAAAAGAAGTATACTAATATTACACTTGAATAATCTTCTTTTTCGTAAGGGTACTGCAATTGTGGTTATTTTTCAAACATGCATTCAGTATCTCACTGTGGGAATCATCTAGAATGTGACCAGTCCTGGAAGCACCAATAATCACAACAGTGATGCAAGACTGTCCTCCCTAATATATACTATATTGCCAAAAGTATTGGGATACCCCTTCTAACGAACAGGTTTGTCTGCTAATTAGTAACATTCCATGAGAACAAATCTCAATGTTTAAGCATATAATGATATTCTAGGGAATTGTATGCTTGTAATTTTATAGCAACAGTTTGGACCAAGTCCTAATCCCAGCTAAACACCTCTGTTGTGACTTTAAATGCAGACCTTGAGCCAAAAACTCATCACCGAAGACCAATGATTGGACATATGGGTAGAGTCATTTTAGACACTCCCAAAACTGTTGCAACAGAGATGGAAATACAATTTTTAAATACATTAATCTTTGTTGCCACAGTTTTGGAAGTGCCTTTTTCTGTTCTAAAAAAGGGGTGTCCCAATACTTTTGTACACATAGTGTATGTACAAGTCACAAGTCATGGTATTTGGTGATGAGTTTTTGGCTCAAGATCTGCATTTTAAAGTCACACCAGAGGTGTTCAGCTAGGTTTAGGACTTTGCTTCATGGAGACCAGACAAGTTCTTCCACACTGACTGAATCAATCATTTCATTTTGAACCTTGAAATTGAAATCGAAGAAATTGAGACATCATCTGAAAATGTACACATCATCTGCTGACTAAATAAGCTATCCACTGATGTATGGTTTGTTAGGATAGGACAATATTTGGCCGAGATACAACTATTTGAAAATCTGGAATCTGAGGGTGCAAAAAAAAAAAAAATCAAAATATTGAGAAAATTGCCTTAAATTGTCCAAATTAAGTCCTTAGCAATGTAAATTACTAATCGAAAATGAAGTTTTGATATATTTATGGTAGGAAATTTACAAAGTATATTCATGGAACATGATCTTTACTTAATATCCTAATGATTTTTGACAAAATAAAAATAAAAAAAATGATAATGTTGACCCATACAATGCATGTCAACTATTGCTACAAATATACCTGTGCAACTTAAGACTGGTTTGTGGTCCAGGGTCACATATACACCCAGATTATAAATATCTGGTGCATATATTGATAGCAATCTTACTTTTAAATTGCACATCAAGAAGGTTTGCAGTCACATTAAGTTCAACTTAGCAAATTTTTAGATATGCCGGTAGCTGCATGTCAACTAAGACAGCAGAGATGTTTAGTTATGCATTCAATCATCTTCTCACATATCACCTATTGTTTGACAACCTGGTCTCAAGCAAGTAATACTTCTCTCAAACCAATTCTCTCTTTATATTAACAAACTTTGAAAGTTTTAGATGGGACATCCATACACCATCATCACCGTAATATTTAAAAAAAAAAAAAAAAAAAAAAAATCCTGTATTGAGCCAGTTTGTAAAGTGCAGTAAGAGGGGATTGCATACTCCCTTTAAGAAAAACGGTGTTTTCAGTTAGGGCTGCTCGTGAGTGGAACTCCATCCCAACTTACATTACAATTTTTAAAAGCACTATATAAACAAAGGTGGCTTGAATTGTTTTACACTAACTTAAATATGCAATGTCTGATCTGCCACAAACTTCACATGTTTGATAAGACTCCTGGCCTGAAGACATCTAAATGCCAATCTTCAGTTATAATCATAGCACCACCTGTTGGCAACAGGATATGTCATGCTTTAGACTAACTCAAACATACCATCTGCACCAAACTTCACTTGTTTGATAAAAGTTCTGACCTGAAGAAATCTACATGCCAATATTCAGTTATAATCATAGCGCCACCAGCGTGCAGCAGGAAGTTTGACACCTATACATGAATGACTTTCACATATTCCACCTATATTTACCACTGTAAAAGCATATTCCCCACCGTTCGCTGTTTTCAATGTTGCTTGCAGCTTTAATTTTCTAATTGTTCTCTTTATTTTATTTTATTTAACATCACAGGACTAAGTTGTGAAACAAAATGTTTCCATTGCTTTTGGTTTGGTATAATAACACTTGTTGAATTCATACTGGTCAGACGAAATTCAGGACCAAGTCCTGACAAAGTAGGGATGAGGTTCAAGATTATTCAGTAAACCCTGTTCATTTTTATAACCATACTATCTCCTGATTTCTTCCTTAGCTTCCTCTTTCAACCTCTTAGACTGACCTCTCAGAAGACTTTTAATACAGTTTTGGATACCAGACACTATACTGACATGTTAACTGATTTTGGGTATCCAACAATTATTGCTTTTAACTGGTTTCAGGTATCAGACAAAACTCTGCTGACCAGACAAAATGGATTTCTTCTGACAGGATCTTGTAAAGAGCCTGGATCCAACTATACAAACAAACAGTTCAGAGAATGGAGGCTTGGATGGGTTCGGAATGGTTAGGTTTAAGGGTAGGTGTTGCAAGATGTTTTGCTTCAGTCACACTGTGCAAAAGAGTGCATGCCATCTTACAGTTTATTCCACATTTGTATCTCTTAGCTTTCAGAAAATAAATACATAAATAAATAAACAGATAGACAGATGTACATAGTTAGTGATTAATCATGTTATGCTTAGGTCACATGGATCATCAGCATTCAACTTATGAAATTTGTTCATTTTTACCTGAACTTTTAAAAATTACGTATAAATACAGCATGTATTTATTTATCATAACAGAGTGGCACAGTGATTAACCAGAAAAACATGGCACTTCATGACCAAAAGGTTGTTGACCCTGTTCTATATTCTTACTGTATGTCTGTCTTTTATTTATTCTAGGGAATTTTTGCAGTAACATCTGGGATAAAGTTAATTAAATACAATGAAACATAGATGATTAAGAGAGAGATTAAGTATAAATGAGAACTCTGTTAAGACCCTTGGGGCAGTAGCTTTTGAACAATGCAGCTGTCCTCTGACTTGAATAGCTAAAATGTTTGCTCAGTCGTAGTACATACTTGAATATATCTTAAAAGTACTTTATCATTTTACCACAACAGAATAAAGTAATTTTCCATTAGATGAAATAATGACTAGCATAAATGTATGCAAATAGCATGTGAAGTTGCTGAACAAGGACACAACAAAATAATTAGTATATCAAAGTAACTAGGCAATTGCCATTGCCAATAAGCATGTTAAATCAGTGACATACCTGTTTGAACTGAAGGCTGTAAAGCACCATATAAAGAGAGCAAAAAAAACAAAGGAATGTCACATTTCTTCATGTTTGTCCTTGAACTTGTATTCCAAGCATAGAAAACCCAGTCTGCATTTGAAGCGCGTGAAGCTTATATACACCTTTCTCCAAATCTTATGTATCCTGTCATGTGGTTTGGGGAGTGGTGGTCACCAAGTGACCATCAGGCACAGGACTCACATGATAAAAAAATCATGAACAGTATCAACTTAATACTTCAGTGTGTTCTTATTTTATGAGAATAATTTTATAAAAAATATATATATATATATTTTTTTTTGTAACATCTCCTTAGTCCTATTTGGCAGGATTACATCTGTTACACAAGTAAACATTTTGAATACACGTTTAGTGTTAAGTAGATACACACGCTTGACAGATGGAGTAGGACTGAATCTCCAGTCCAGCAACTACATGATGCAGAGACATAAAGTTTTTATATTTTTGTCCTGCATTTTCAGCTGTAACTGCAACAACTTTGTGGAGCATCTCGCGTGGACATTTACTATGACTTTATCTGACTATAGTTCAACAATTATAGTTTAAGCCTGTACAATCTAGAAGTGCAATTTTGATGGAACCACTCAACAGAGAGAAGAAAATGATAGATTTTAATCTGCGTATGATTTGTCTATCTGGCAAGAATAAGTATAGTCAAAGCACTTGTTAGAGCAAGGAGGTGAGCAAGCGGTGAAATCCAAGGTGCAGTGTTTAGTTATTTCATAATTAAAGTGGCAGTCTCTAAGTGGTCACACACTTCTCTAGTGTTTGTTTGTATCTTTCGTGGATTGGCAAAGACAAACCTGGCATGCACACAAGTAATGATGCCAAGCATTATATACAGGTGTGTAACTGATTTGTGAGTTGTGCCTTCCCTTCCAGTCAGCTCTGGGAATTGTACAATTGATGTTGAAAGGTTGCCTGTTAAAGAGAGAAAAAGAACACACACACACACACACAAAGAAAATGGATGTCTGTTATTTTTTTCTAAACTGTGAAAATGCTGATTTGGTAGAATGGAGACACAATGACAATTCTAGAGAAAATGAAGCTCAGCAAGAAGGAAATGAGAGGTACAAGCTTCAGAGGCCTGAAATTTGGTCACAGGGAAATCCTGTTTCCTGCAGACAGTAAGAAAGAATTGAATCCTATGAAGACCAATCCCTGAAATTGCACAAAACATCAGAAAAAAGGAAATGAAAGACAAGGTGAAAAAATAACTAATATGACATGTGAGAGTGGCACATTTTCAGGGTTTTTATTAAACTATGGGTACTTTTGGAGGTTTAAAAATAATAATAATAATAATAATAATAATAATAATACCAGGTTTAAACACTCTTGACACTCTCATTAGCTTAATTTGTCCACTAACAATGTTCAACAGTGTACATACTTATACCATGGAAGAATTCAGAATTCTTACTGTTATTTTTGTCACATCTCAGATTTTGTATGTTTATACATACTCAGATACTCATACTAAGATTTTGTATGCTATAGCAATTTATTTATCCTAAATGCATACAAACTAAAATTTTAAACATTTAACTATCTCTCTCTCACTCTAGATATATAGATATAGATGATATAGGTGTGTGTGTGTGTGTGCGTGTGTGTGTGTGTGTGTGTGTGTGTGTGTGTGTGTGTGTGTGTGTGTGTGTGTGTGTGTGTGTGTGTGTGTGTACCTGTTTTTATATCCCGGTACGGACTTAAACCTGAATACACACAGACTCATGGGGACTTGTGTCACGGTGGGGACCTAAATTGAGGTCCCCACGGGTAAACAGGCTTTTTGAAAAACAAGTTTTTTGAAAATCTAAAAATTCAGAAAGTTTCCTGTAACGGGTAGGTTTAGGTGTAGGGTTGGTGTAGGTCAACAGAATATACGGTCTGTACAGTAGAAAAACCATTACGCCTATGGAAGTCCCCACAAAGATAGTGAAACAAGTGTGTGTGTGTGTGTGTGTGTGTGTGTGTGTGTGTGTGACACTTAAATCTCACATTGGATCTCAATGAATGAAATACTGAATTTGAAAATAGTTATATACATTGTGGAATTTATTGAGAATAAATGATGTGACAATGGTCAGTGGAAGCCAAAAGCATCAACCCATTGAGGGCTGGATACAAAATCACAGTGAAAATCAGTATGAAAAATGAAAAAAGAAAGAAGAAAAAAAAAAAAAAAGGAAGAAGAATTAAAGGCTGATACAACTTGCATGAATGTGTTGGATGTTTTGGATACCCAGAGGTTCTCAGTCTGATTAAGGTCTGAGGAACATGAGGGCCAGGTCTGACAGCGTCTCTGAGAATTTCATCCCAGTACAGCAGTGAGGGTTCCATTGGTTAGCAAGTGGAGGTCTCTGTGACCCTCAAAGAATATTCCTCAACCAGATAATCACTGACCCATCCCCAAAATGGTCATGCTGGATGATGGTGTGCATATAATATATATATATATATATATATATATATATATATATATTAGGGGTGTCAATGTTAACGCATGCGATTAATCTAAAAATTTTAATGCGTTAGGGTTACCCTATTACCCTAACGCAAATGAATCGTTTGATAAGGTTTGACCCCAACTTCCTGCCGTCATCGCAGCGCGGAAGGTTATCTGTCATTGTGTGATAAGGGTAACGTCACAGTGAACGCTATGCTAGCCTGTGTTACAATATGATGGCAGAAGACACGACGCCTGGTCTGCTGAACAGCAAGTTTCATTATAAAAAGCTACCAGATGGAAGTTTGGATAAAACCAAAGTGGTGTGCACTTATTGTAGTGATGAACTGTCCTTTCACCGAAGCATGCCAAGTTTGAAGTACCATCTTCGGGCCAAACAAATTTTTGCAGATGTTAGCAAAGATGCCAGTGCTGAGACAGCATCAACAAGCCGTGCTCGTCAAAGGACACTGGATGAGTGCAGCCGGGGAAAGCTTGTCAACAAAACAACAACAACAAAGCTAACTAATTCCATCACTAAATGGATCGCCACAGACTGCAGACCCATCAGCATAGTTCAGGACCGTGGGTTTCAAGACATTATTCAGATTGCCACAGGCGACCCATCATACCAGTTACCTTCAAGGGGAACTATTGTTACGAGAATACATGAACTGTACGACACTGAAAAAGCTGAAAAAGTGAATCAGTTGGCAGGAGGCACTTTCATAGCACTTACTGGAGACCACTGGACATCAGTAAGTAACCAAAACTACCTCGGTGTAACAGCACACCTAATCGATGACAACTGGCATCTGCACGCATTCATTTTAGGGGTGTTAAAAACCGAAGAAAGGCATTTTGCCGAAGCATGCGCTAGCCAGTTTCTCAATGTTGCAAATGAGTGGGAGATAACGGACAAAGTCACTACTATAGGAACTGACAGTGCTCCCGATATGATTGCTGCTGCAAGGAGTTTACCATTCGTGCATATTCCTTGTGTGGCACACGTTATACAAAGAGTAATCGCCGTGGCTTTTCAGGACAGCGGATTTGACAGCGTTTTAGCCAAGTGCCGTAAAATAGTCGGACACTTCAAGCACAGTCCCACAAACACTGCAGAGCTGAAAGTCTCTCATGGACTAACAGAGGAGTCTCTTGTGCAGGATGTACCGACGCGCTGGAATTCAACTCTTGAAATGATAAGGCGGCTTCAACACAATAAAGATCCAATGAATGCAGCGCTGACACAGCAGAAGCATAAATTAGCAATGCTAACCTCAGCTGATTATGACAGACTGGCAAAGCCGGAAACGTTGCTGGAACCCTGCAGGTAATGTGAATTTTTTTTTTCTCTTCAATTTTACTAATAAAAACAAGTAATTTATAAGTCATCTATACATAATTTAAGGCCTATACCCTGAATAAGTGTCATCTGAATGTAAACTGTAGTCATTTAGTCAATTGTGTGTCTGTACTGTAGGTACATCACTGAGCTCCTACGTGGTGAAAAGTATGTATCCTGCTCCGTGGTGCTACCTGTGCTGTGCCATCTCCTGCGTACAATGGAGGTCTCTGATGTTGACCCTGCCTACATAGTGCGCTTCATGGCTGCATTCACAAAGGACCTCAACAGGCGAAAGGAGAGCTCAAACCTGTGGTGGTTAAAGGTAGCAACAGCTCTAGATCCCAGGTTCAAGGAGCTTAGGTGCTTGCCCAAAGCAGAGAGGGGAGAGGTGTGGCAAAAGCTGAGTATGATGCTGAAGGATGGAGAACCTGCTCCACAGACCTCTGGAGAAGAAGTAGAGTCAGAGCCACCAAAGAAGAAAATGGCCCTCCTAGTGATGGGGTCAGAGTCAGAGTCTGATGATGAGGCTCTGTCCACAGATAAATGTCTAGAGAGGTACAAGGCAGAGCCCTTTGTCAGCATAGACACATGTCCACTACAGTGGTGGTCAGCACATTCAGGTGCCTATGGTAAGCTGGCCCATATGGCAAAAAGGTATTTGGCTACACCTGCCTCAACAGTGCCATGTGAGAGACTGTTCTCTTTGGCAGGCCACATTGTGCTGAAGAAGAGGTCAGCTCTGTCATCTGAAAATGTTAATAAGCTAGTCTGTCTGAGCAACTGGCTGAAAGAAGAGTAGATTGTATGATTGGTTAGCAGGAGGAATGTTGCTCAGATGCAAACTGTAGAGACTGTTCATTTTGTCTCTTTACAGACATTTCATTTCTAAAATAGGCCTATAATAGACACGTTAATTGTTGAGATAAAACTGGAGGATCTGATTCCATAAACTTGTTTTGTTATACATTTCTTTATTTCAGATCAGGAATGTAGAGACTGTTCATTTTGTCTTTTTGCAGACATTTCATTTCTAAAATAGAATTATAATAGAAATGTTAATTGTTGTAACGGGGAGAACGAGACGTGAGATGTGCGGATCCATTCGCAAGCTTTATTCCAAAACGTGGTCACAAGAAGGCAAGGGTAAAACAATGGCAAACAGGTATAACACAGGCAAGACAAAGAGTAATCCAAGGGCTAGCGAGGTCTACGATCGGCGAACAATATCCAGAGGGCTTGACATAAGGGGTGATCCAATAACAAGAGCAATAGTCCAGGCGAGGTATAAAAAGTCTGAAACAGCAAGCAAAGGGTTAATCCAAGATACACCGGCAGAAGATAAAGAACCGAATGACTCAGGCAATAAACTAGACTTAGACTAGGAAAACACAGAAGGGCTCCATAATGTAGCTATCACTGGGAGAGCGATATACGCTAGACAATACTCGGCGATATGACTGAGGAAGTCCATGGCTTATAAAGCGTGTCTGATGAGATCAGCTGTGCAATGGGTGATCGGTGACAGCTGTGCAACAGTTAGTGTGGGGCAAGAGTCAATGTGGTGAGCAAGTGACCTCTGGTGGTGAGTAAACGGAAGTTCATACACTGGATTCGTGACAATTGTTGAGATAATAAAACTGGAGGATCTGTTTCCTTAAACTAGTTTGTCATGCATTTCTTTATTTCAACACATTTACAGGTAAATCCTAGTATTTTAAATTTGTGATTAATCGTGATTAATCACAGTCCATGACTGTGATTAACTCGATAAAATTTTTTAATCGATTGACAGCACTTATATATTAATAACACCTCAGTATTGACTTATTGAGTGTAAATTTTAATTTTAATTCAAATTATTAAAAGCCCTCCCTACACCTACCCTAACCCTACCCGATACTTTATTTTCAACTTTTTGATTATTTCTTTCATTTTTATTAAAAATAAATGATTTTCTGATGTGATTTGAAATTTGAAAAGGGAGAAAAAAGTTCACCAAAAAGCAGATTTGAACCCGGGTCGATCACAGCAAATAGAGTATGACAAACACGTTACCATCTGCACCACTGAAGCTGACAATTAACAACTGTCTTTTGTAATGTTGACTAGCCCAATCTCACGTTAGTGGGCGGAATTAGTGTAAATAGCTTCTGCCAACAAGGCGGGCTATTTGCACTTAGTGTAAATAGACACTCCGTAATAGAAATGTATTAAACATATACTTAGTAAAAACAGAGAAATTTGTCATTAAAGGGGTCATCGGATGCCCATTTTGCACAAGTTGATATGATTCTTTAGGGTCTTAATTAAAAGTCTATAACATACGTTGGTTAAAATTTCTCAATGGTAGTGTAAAAAACACCTTTTTAAACCTGTCAAAATCAGCTCTGTTTTTAGCAAGCAATTATAGTCCATGTTCCTTTAAATGCTAATGAGCTCTGCTGACCCCGCCCTCTCTTCTTTCTTCTGGGGTGACGAGCAGTACTGTTTACTTTAGCGTGAAACTGGCTATAGTACATTATTAGGAAAGGCGATTTGCAAAGATTCATTAAAAAAACACCTTATACTCACTTCTTCTGTAGATGAAGCTGGATCACGAATGATGTGCGCGAACATAGACGCATTGAGGCAGATCGGGGATCAGCTCATTTCTTTCAAAACAAAAGTAATATTAATCCTCTGCGTCTTCAGCGGCTCAGATGTCGGGAGTAAATGACGACTGCTATATTCATTATTACATCCAACAACAAAACGTCACAATTCGCTTAATTGGAGACATTCTTGTTTTCCCCTGCACCGGAGTCAACACAATGGCGGTTGGACTGTTTACAGCTCACTCAGTTCACTCAGGGCGGGTCTAAGGTAAGACGGCCTTGTCAATCAACTATTGTGAGAGGGGCCTGTGCAGAACTACGTCATTCTGACAGGAATCTCAGAACAGCCTGATTTGAGAAAGGGGATTTTAAAATAGGGATTTAAAAAAAAAACACTGGGTGGATTTTTATCATTATAGGATGGATGTGTACACACACTTCCAACACACATTTATGTTCAAAGAACTTGAAAACTGAATTTTGCATCCTATGACCCCTTTAATATCTGTAAAAAAAATAAAAAAAAATAAAAATACAATTTTGTTTAAATGAAGGATTGCTGAAATGAGTACACCCTTAATTCAACAAAACTAGTACTTAGTATGTCCTCCATAGTTTTAAGTATACTGCTCTGACTCTTCATGGCACTGAGTGTACAAGTTCATGACAAATTTTCACATCTGTCCTGTTTAACTCCTGGAGGATGACCTCCTTAAATG
Organism: Tor tambroides; assembly: GCA_021397915.2. Lineage (NCBI taxonomy): Eukaryota > Metazoa > Chordata > Actinopteri > Cypriniformes > Cyprinidae > Tor > Tor tambroides. The sequence goes on from JAFVLL020035259.1 coordinate 20,917, forward strand.
CCCTGATCTCTAATAATGAGTGTTGCTCAACTAATTTCTACAAAATCCCCCACAGGTGCTCAAGAGTGTTAAGATTAGGTGAAATACATGTTGTCCACTGAAGGATTTTTACCTTGGAAGAATGCATATTGCCATTTTGAAAAAATGCCCTACAACACAGGGAATTAGGAGAGGGTAGCATCTTCTGTTTCAAGTTTTTGTATTACATCACACAGTGGTGTGTGAATTCATGTGAATTTTGTGACTCCTTACCTAGATACTTACCTGTGGATTATTCCTCAGGTCTCATTTTCCAGTCTGCAGTTCCCATTGTGTTCACCTTCACCCGTAAGATAAGTATGACATTAATTCAGCGACTGAATCCACCTTTTCCTTCCTGTAAAAAATGGGTGCCATTTGTAAATTCTATGGGTCTGGCTTCCATATTAGGGCTGGTAATTTAACGCGTTAATTATATTAATTAATTATGATGAAAAATAATGCATAAAAATTATTAATGCATTTAACGCACTTGCCACACCCCAGACCTATGTGGGTCATCTGACATTTCATACAGTTGATTGATGACAAATATGAGACAGGGCAACAACTCACTGCGTGATGGAGCCTAGAGAACGAATGTTAGAATGTCCCTAAAATTCAAGATATGGGGCAAAAAATTTTGTCTCATATTTACATCATATAGTTAAGCAATATCACACGAGCAATAGGCTAAGTGCAATATCACATGAGTGCAAATGTGATACTGATCTTACAACAGTTCAGTAAGTAAGGAGTTAATATTGTGGTATTTTAGACACAATGTTGTCTGTTTTGCTCAGTTTTGCCAACAAAAATATAAAGACAACAGAACTGTTCGTCTCCGAGCAACACACAGCGGCATTTCATTTTTTAATGCACGTTTTGAACTACTTGGGTGAACCATTTGGCACGTTGAAACACTGGCCATAGGCTCGTTGGATGTGAAGCGGTGCTGCACAGACCGATCGGTGTATGACATCAAAGTACCGCGATTCAAAAGCATGCAGAGCCGTCTGCTCTCTATAGCTCTTGCGGTACTTTGATGTCACACATTGATCGGTCTGATGGTGATGATCCGGTTCAAGTCAAACAAGCCTAATGATTCAATGGACCATTCATAAAAAGAAACATTTACTTCACTCCTGAATGAATCAGCCATTTGAAGGAATCAAATGTATGAATAATTGTAAAAGAGTATCATTTCATTAAATAAATAATTTCCTATTGCCATAGTAATAATAATAAATTGAATAAAATAAATTATTAAAGGTATAGTTCACCCACCCAAAAATGACAACTGTGTCATCATTAACTCACCCTCATGGTCCAAAAGAGTATATGTAATACATTTTATCAAACAAAATATTTCTTGCTGAAGCTACTTTTTGTAATGTCTATTTGATGCTTTACACAACAATGACTTTAAATGATCTTTTGGGAGTAATTTCTCAGCCAAATTTGATGTGCGATTAATTTGCGATTAATAATTAATGGCCACACCATGTATTTAATTAGATTAAAATTTTTAATCGCTTACCAGCCATAATATATATATATATATATATATATATACAGTGCTGCTTGAATGTTTGTGAACCCTTTAGAATTTTCTATATTTATGCATAAATATGACCCAAACATTATCAGATTTTCGCAAAAGTCCTGAAAGTAGACAAAGAGAACCCATTCAAACAAATTAGACAAAAAAAAAAAAAAAAATCTTTGTCATTTATTTATTCAGGAAAATGATCAAATATTGCATATCTGTGAGTGGCAAAAGTACACTCTCAGAAAATAAAGTACATAATTGTACCTTTAGGGGTACAATGGCTTGTCACTGGGGCTGTACCCTCAAGGGTACAGCTTTTGTACCC
>JAFVLL020035260.1:0-15944 GCA_021397915.2 Tor tambroides
CAAGAAAATTGTGTCTTGCCTACAGTCAAGCATGGTGGTGGTAGCATCATGGTCTGGGGCTGCATGAGTGCTGCTGGTACTAGGGAGCTGCGGTTTATTGAGGGAAACATGGATTCCAACATGTACTGAGACATTCTGAAGCAGAACATAATGCCCTCCCTTAAGAAACTGGGCCGAACAGCAGTTTTTCTACATAATAACGACCCCAAAAAAAACTGCCAAAATGACAACTGCCTTACTGATGAAGCTGAAGCTGAAGGAGTGGCCAAGTATGTCCTGAACCCTGCTGAGCACATGTGGGGCATCCTCAAGCGGAAGGTGGAGAAGCACCACGTGTCTAACATCCAGCAGCTCTGTAATGTCATTATGGAGGAGTGGAAGAGAATGCCAGCAACAACCTGTGCAGCTCTAGTGAATTCCATGCCCAGGAGGATTAAGGCAGTGCTAGATAACAATGGTGCCCCTACAAAATATTGAGACTTTGGACACAGTTTTGACATGTTCACTTAGGGTGTACTCATTTTTGTTGCCAGTTATTTAGACAATAATGGTTATATGTTGAGTTATTTTTAGAGGACAATAAATTTGTACTGCTATACAAGCTGCACATTGACTACTCTAAAATATATCCAAGGTTCGTTTCTATAGTACTGGCCCTTGAGAAGATATACTAAAATGGTTGCTGAAATGTGAGGGGTGTACTCACTTTTGTGAGATACTGTATGTAGACCTTGTTCTTTGCTCATGCAATATAATGAGAAAGATAATTGAGATATCAAAACATTGTGTTTGGATAGTCTATTCACTCCGATTTTCCATTAGCACAAGCTCTGCTCTGTAAAGTGAGTTGACAGTAATCGTGAAACACTGAATTATAACTATGACACTTGACAGAAAAGTAAAATGTTTTTGTGCTGGATTGTTCCAATAGGACCAGAGTTCTCTTGAGAGTGACTGCTTTTCTCTGTCTCTCTCTCTCTCTATTAGCCCAAGTTTTCTCTCCCTCCCGTCCCTTTCCCGCCCCTCCCTTTCCAAAATCACTGACTCTGAAGACCCTGCAGTGATTTAATCTTCACGTGATTTGAATACGTTTGACCTGATACAGACAACACTAATTACAAAACCAAATCAGCCCTTTAATACAGTGCTGTGCATATTTGTGAATATTTGGATCTTTGACGCAGTGGAGAGCTGCTACTGTGATAAGAGCTTGGTTGATGTCTAGCTCACCCTATTTGCCTGTAGGGTTGAACATCACACAGCCTTTTTAGGGCCAGAGTTTAATTGGTGCCAGGTTGTCTTGGAATTTCGAAATGCAGTTGTACTTACCGAGTCAACGTTGCCTCTCAGTGTCTGTTTGCTTGACAGCTCAAGATGTGGTCACTTGGGATTGGAATCATGACGAATTAAATGATTCTGGTTCCAGATCCTTTTAACAATTACTCAATTACAAGAAAACATTACTAACAAAATGTGTATCTCAAACTATATATGATGAACAACCAGTCAATAACTACACTGATTACACAGTCTCACAGTCAGCTGTATGTGTTTGATTCTCTAACAAGAACTGATTCAATAGAACTCACTTAATAGAGTCATTCATTCAGGAGTCAACCTACACTGGTTGCACTGTATATGTTTGATTAATTAAAAGGAACGGACTGAGTAGATTCATTCATTTGGGAATCGAAAAGCACTGGTTGTGCTGTATGTTTTTGATTTACTGAAAAGAACCGACTCATTAAAGTCATTCATTCTATAACCCAACTGCACTGGTTTTGCTCTCTGTTTTGCGTTGTAGATTCATTAGTGGTGCTGTAACGCCACTGAATAAATAGTGCTGGAAACTCTGCCAGAATATTTCACTATGGTGTTTTGTTTGCATTGACGGAAGAATGCACATGCAAGAACTATGAATTGAACTGAACATTTTTTTGGTTCTGGTATTTTTAAATTCAACGGTTCTGTTTAAATACGTAGCCAGCAACCGCGTTTGAGAGACTGACGGTTGTGTGAAGCCAACATTCACTACCTAACCCAACCCAGCCCCTTTAAACCCACCAGCCATCCTGTTTTCTGTTTAATGCATCATTTACTGCCCATAAACAGTTTGTGTAAAGGTATTTATAGATGATTCGTGAGCACCCCTCACCCCACCCATCCTCCAGAAGTGTTGGCCTGAGTTACACAACTTTGATAGGGACTCAGTAAGGGTGGGACGGGCTTGTCTGTGGTGGTGGAGGTGGTTTTGGGGTCTGAACACATAAAAGCTTCGCGCTCAGCTGGGGCCATCTGCCTTCCAGCTTCTGAATTACTCCACACAGCATGGCACCGACTGCAAACGAGAGTGCGAGTTCATTATGGTATGCCGCATGTGTTTTTCAGCACCCTTTTTTGGCTGGGCATCAGATAAAAGTCATACTGCACTGGGCGGAATAACAGAAGATGTGGAGGCCCTTCTGTAAAATTGACTTTAATCTTTTTGCCTTTTCCATGTCACCTCCAAACATGTGGAGTCTGATATGATAATAATGTGAACCTGTCCTGGGTATTAGAGTTAAGCTGGCTGATTAGGCCACACATCGATTAGTCTATCACTCAGTACTGACTGCACAGGTTGAGAAGTGCAATGCCGCTCTGAAGGACGAACACACACACACACACACACACACACACACACACACACACACATATACATATACACACTTTTTATGCATTTCAGGAACAAGGCTATTTATCAGACAGAACTTCCATTTATTCTCATTTCTGTTTAAACTGTTGGTGTGGGTGTTAATGCTTGTGAAACAGACTGAGAAAATGTTTTTCTGATTAATTCCTTTTTTTTTTCTTTTTTTTTTTGGAACTTGGGAAATAAGAATTGGAGGTAGTTTTTGTCCAGAGACTGAGTGTAGTTGAATTATAGGAATAGTTCACCTAAAACTGTAAATTGCTGTCATTTAAATTGCTATCATTTATTCACCTCAAGTCACTTGCAAACTGAATGATAGACTCTGCACATGTGTTTATATATATATATATATATATAGATAGATAGATAGATAGATAGATAGTAGGGATGCACCGAATATTCGGCCACCGAAAATTTTCGGCCGAAAATGGCCCAAAAGTGCATTTTCGGTTTTCGGCCGAAAGACTTTTATCACCGAAACAATACGGCCGAAATGTTGTGATGACGCAAACTAGCGATGGGAAGTTCGGATCATTTTACTGACTCGGGCCTTTGAGTCTCGTTCAGCTAAATGAACGAATCTTTTTTCGAGTCATTTTGTTAATTTTAGCAAAATATAATTAAAATGTTATGTGCTACTTCCCTAACACTCAGGGCTCGACAATAAGGACTGTCCGATGGCCCGGGGCCAGCGTGACGGACGCTCGGGACAGTAGACGGATTTGTCACTTGCCCGATCGGCCACTGCAGCGTAGTCACGAAATTTTATCATTTGCATGCGTTTTTAAGCCTTGTTCATTTAAAAATTCAAGCGATTAAAAAGCATTTGGACACGAAAGACAACTCCTTTCAGTACTTGCGCGCTGTGTTTTGTTCTGTGTTAACAGCGCGCGCACAGACAGCCGCGTCTCTGACACGCGCCAGCCGCCCGAATGCGCAAATACATATAAAAGTATGTCAAAATACACGTGCTTGCAGGTAACTTTAACACTGATTAATCTATATTGAATTTATACACTGGAGTACAGATGCACCGATCGACCGGACGTTTTTTTTATTATTATTTATTTTAGAGCATCTTCTGTTCCGTGCTTGCACACATACTGCACTGCAATCATTTCCCCAAATGTCATTTGTGTGGAAATATTACGTTATTATTCTAATTAGTCTCTAAACGGCCGTTAACAGAGGCCAGAGACAATGAAGACGGACACAAAAAGGAGAAAATACTGTAGCACTAGCAGGCAGAACAAGATCTCTGTTCACCATGCGTGAAATATAGGAAGAAAATCCAAATATTGAATTTTATATGAACGTGTTTCTGAGGGGAACTGGCTGTTTTCAGAAATGGCGTTTTCTTTTCATCTAGTCTCCATATAATTCATATTAAATTGGTGTCCTGTGTTTACAGCTGTAACCAAGGAAACGCTGTATCACTGTTCTATGAGCGCCGCCTGCTGTCAGAGAGTGAAACTGCGTCTCATTCAGCCCGTCATCTGTTTCTGTTTAGTGCCGATGTTTTATGTAACGTTAGCATAATTTCGCAAAGCTAAAGTCAGGTCATTCTGTTTTTGCTTCAGATTTTGAAATTATACAGTCTAATATGAATCAAACATTGCACTTGTTTTTTTTTTGGTTTTTTTTGTGGATTAATCCATGATTAAAATGCAGTGGCTGCCTCTAATTTCAAATGGCTATGAAAAATCAAGGTGCAACAAAGAGTGAAGAATACACAAATGTTATTTTATGTGATTTTTCAATTTCTGCACCTGAACATCTATAAACATAGAAAATAAATTATGCTTTAGGCCTATAGCGCAAAGATAAAAACCTATGTTTATTTGTACTATTACTTGTAATTTGTTCTTATTTACTGGCTGTCACTTGTCTTTAATAATGCTTCAACTTTATATTTATGTTTATTTTTGGCTAGTGATTTTTGCTGTGGTATTGAAATAGAGAATTGTAAAACTTAATTTATCTAAAATATTCGTGTCATATAATCTTATTTATTAGAATACAAGATAACATAGATCAAAAACAATGATAACAGCAACTATTTTATTTTTTGTGGCAGGGCCAGTGAAAATGTTGCAGTGGGCAAGTAAAAATTTGTACCATCATTCGACCGCCAGTAGAAAAAATCCTTAGCGTTGATCCTGAACACATCTACTACTTGTGCAAACGCGGATTACTCACAAAACAATACAAACTATAATGGTCTAAGAAACAGAAAAAATAAATTCATTGTTTACCTGGGTCTTTTAGTCTATGATTACTCACCTCTTAGCCTATCTGACAAGTCTTCGGGTTTGAGTCGCTCGTTCATCACAACCCCATAAACTTAACCAATGCAGTCAGAGCCGGAAAGAGAATTGATTAGTTCACCTCCCGAGTCTTCGGGTTTGAGTCGTTCGTTCATCACGTGACAGGATTTTAGTAAAGTTAGTACACAGTCATAGCCATAAATGCAATGGTACTAATAATTGGCATAATTTCTTTCGGTGTTTCGGTTTTCGGTTTTCGGCCTTGGTTTCCTCTTTTTCGGTTTTCGGTTTTGGCCAAGAATTTTCATTTCGGTGCATCCCTAATAGATAGATAGATAGATAGATAGTTCTTCAAATTTTTATTGGTAAAAAAATAGAGAGATGTGAATACCGAATGAAACATTTCTCCTATATCTCGAGGCTTAATCAACTCATCTGCGTGTCTTTCTGTGACCTTTAAGGTGATAGATCACATTTAGGGATTCCTTTGAGGCTAACAAATTTTTTTGGACCCATTTTCCCCATATGCATTGACCTGACTGTGTGGAGAAAGTGAGAGAGAAAGAAAAACAGAAAGAGAGAGAGAGCAGTAAAGGTTATAACCCAGCTCTTGTCTGAACAGTCTGAGGCCTTTAATCTAGGAACAAAGTAATTAAAGTCCACCTTTGCAGAAAAAGCCAATTAAAGTGGACCGCATGTCTCAGAAATGTGGGCATTTGCTGGAGAAAGTGAGCCCTTTTATCAGAGCAGTGGGAATCTTCACCCTGCTGCTCATGCTATCTTTGTGAGCACACCAACATTGTGCCATTTACATGCTAAGAACATGTGCTGTGTCACTCTTCACTAACTACAGTACTGATACATATGCTATACATATATCATGATTCACTACATTGCAGTGCATGAAAATGTCACAGTTAAATTGTGATGGAAACTGTGCCAAATGTGTAAGAGAGACCCAGTGTGTCCAAAGTAGAAAGAGTAAATCTGTGGGCTAATGTTAAATCTTTCTTACACATAGCTTACTATTATTTTTTATTTTATTTTTGGCCCTTCTGTACCAAAAGTATTAAAATGGACTATATTACTGTGTATTTGCAATTTTGTTAGCTTAGTAACATGCTAAAATCCTAAGTTAATGGGAGTATCCTAAGTAAATCCTAAGTTAACTAAAATCCTATTAGTTTCACTTGTGAGTTGAGTCTTTTTGTGCTTTATATCAGTACTGTTTGCTGAGTTGCTGCTTAGATTTTATTCCAAATCAGTGATTTTTACATTTCTGTTTGGTTCGTGGTGCCTGTGTAGACAGTAGTTAGTGGTGAAGCTTATTAGGCTTTGGAACAGAGCTAAGATTTGATATTGTTTATTAAGAGGATGCACTGTAAAACAATTTATTTTCAGAGTTGTAAGTTAAGTTTTTTTAGAGTATGTTTTACAAACAAAACAATACTATTTCAGTTTTTTCTACTTCTAAATTTGACATTTAATTCAATGTGTTACTATCCCTTTTTGTAATTATTTGTGAAATTTACTGGCAAATTCTGAGTGAAAATTGTTTTAAAGTATTCATTAATATTCATTAATTTATTCACCAAATATTCATTAATTTGTTCATTGAATCATTTACTCACCCTCATGTTCCAAACCTGTATGACTTACTTTCTCTTGTGAAAAAGACAGAAAAAAGAAGATATTTTAATTATGACAGTTTTATTGTCCATACAGTGGTAATCAGTGTTGTTTTTGATCCCATTGACTTTCATTGTATGGGCAAAAAAACTGCTGACATACTCTTTCAAAATAAGAAAGTCATTCAAGTTTGCCAGTGCCAAACATTTCTTAAATATCAGTGGAAAAGTTTGATTGAGCGTAGTATGTTCAGGGTGAATAATGTCAGCACAGCTACTGTAGTGTTATTAGATAAGACATAGTTTAGGTTAGGCAAACAGGCCTGACTTAAGGCTCTAATGTGGAATATTCTGGAACAGAGCCTGATGTTGGTTGCTGTGCCAGGCCTCTGTCCTTAAATCCTTCTCCAAATATTGGGAGCGTTAAGAGCACTGGGGTTGTGCGGCGTTACAGTGATGAAAGAGCAAGCAAAGCAAAGCGAACAGCCTTAAATGCAGCCAGAGTTCTATCAGATTATGTTTACTTAACCTCTGAGCATCTATTAATCTGTTCCCAAACTCTCTGGTTACAGTGAGCGATGGGCACCCCTGCCATCGGTCTCCAGTACAACTGGCCCCAGCTGCTCCCCAGCTGTGCTCTCTGGGTTTTAGCCCGCTAAAGTAGCTCCATCCAACACCCCAGCCTCGTTCACATCAGCCCATCAAATGTGTGCGTACATCTGTAGCACATTCACCTCACAAGGCTACATTAAAGGGTCCTGCGTTTACCCAGAAGTCACCTCGACACATGATGCACACACATTTCTTCACACACGTATTCACCGGGGAGTTCTGAAGGATGATGGATAAGTTGTTTGAGCTGTTGGGCTGATTGTCAGCTTAATATGTGTGTGTTGAGTGCCGCTTTGCTTTGTTAATTTGTTTTGGCTAAAACTCTGATGAATACAGTAGGGATGAGAGTTGAAGTCTGGTGCATGTTTGAATCGTATATGTGTGTGTGAGACAGATTAGAAACGCTGCAGGCCTGCTCTATGGAGGGATGAATGCTGTTTGTGCTGTCAGGCCCAGCAGTGAGCATTCAGCAGGTAGCCACTGTCAAACACTAAATCCACTCGGGGACCCTCTCTTCGCCTCTGTCCTTTCTCCCTGTAGATGGTCTCTTAGTCCTGCTACAGATCCTCAAAAACATACACACACCCACATATGCCAGTCTAAAGAGGCCACATCACACCTTGAACTCCTTACTTCTTTTGACAGGCTCAAACAGAACCGCTGGTGGTCTTGCTCTACTCAGCGTCAGACTTCTTCACACACAGAAGTTAATCGATAGTGTTCTGGCAAAAGGCCTATTAATATTCATAGAAATTTTGGATGATAGTTTGACCAAAGCTGTTAAAACAAGCAGTAAGATGTTCCCAGCGCTAGGGTCAGAAGTCTTCATTAAGTTTTGAATCTTTAGAACAGAAAAAAAAATCTGAAATTTGGTTTAGATAAAAATGTATTGGATTTTTGGGTGCAAAACTCTAAACGAAGCTTGTTAAAAGTAGTCAGATTAACCAAGAATTTAATTTTGGAAATAAGTTACAGTAAATTGTGCTGTTTTCTCCAACACTCTCCCGTCTACTGTTAGTTGGACAAAAACAAAAAAATTGTAAAACTATATTTTTTTCTGTGAAACACAAAAAAAGTTTGTTTCAACTGGCTTTGTCCATTGTTTTCCAGCGACTTTAATTGTATAGACAAAAATACTAAGATGTTTTCAAAATATCTTCTTTTGAGTTCCACAGAATAAGGTTTGGAATGAGTTAATGGCGACAGAATTTTTTATTTTTGAGTGAGCTATTCATTTAAGCTTCCCAGAATGTACATGAGGGAACTAGTCATCACTCTTAACAGGCTGTAAACCATTAAATTACACCAAAGACTACAGAATACCCAAGATGTGCCACTCGTATAGTTGTGAATGGGGAACAATGCAATGCTAAGTATGGCCGCTCTATCGATGGAAGCCCTGGCTTCTGAATAGCCTTAAAAATAAGCTTTTTTTAATGTTATTTGACCAAAAGAACCAACATTTATGAGACAGTTGTTGTCAGATTTCTTTGGCGATTTCAAATATGAAATGTAATAGTAAGCTTTGTGAACAGTTTAGGAGAATTTGATGTTTCCCCATTCAAAGAGATAGGAGCTGCACTTGCATGCCCGAGATGTGTTTCAAAGATCACATAGTCCCTAACAGAGTTCATGAGAATATATCTGAACATTACTATTAAGTTTTATACTCAAAATTTGTGTTTTCTAGAAGCCAAATAGACACTTATTTATCATTGCAGTGTGTGTGTATGGAAGGGCGTAAATGAAGACGGCATGTAAATGAAACTATGTTTTAGAGGATAGAGACTAGAGGTGGATGGTAAAACAGGAGAGAGATACACCTGTAGATCATTCTTAATAATGAATGAGACAGGTTTTACAAAATTTCACGTCATAAAAGCAGCTCTTTAGTTGCTGCTTTATGTGTTCACCAAGATTACATGCAGTGAACTGCTGGGAGACAGACCGCATTGGGACTCTCCGTCAAGACTCATAGAATGGTTTCTTGTAACATGTGGAAACTCAAGCTGTGTTATCCAGTAATTGAGGCTTCCTGCAAAAGCTGTTCAGTAAGCAGTAAGGGAGGCCATTTTCAAGGCTGGTGCAGTATGCTTTTTAAAAGGATAGCCCACACAAAAATCTAAATTCTGTCATCATTTATTCATTTTCATGCCATTCCAAACCTGTATGGCTTGCTTTCTTCCGTGGGACACAAAATTAGATATTTTTAAGAATGTTCACGTGGTTCACACTTAAATACAATGAAAGTGGATGGAGACTAAGCTCCAAAAGGACAAAAAGCATCATAAAAAGTCAGTATGACTGTGTCAAGATTCAAAGGCTACATACTTAGAAGGACACAGACTTTAAATCCACGTTTTCGAAGGCCGCGAAGGTCACCTAGCAACTATGACAGCTTCCGTTGACAAGCAGCAGTAATGTTTAACCCGACTTTTTTTTAAAGTTATATTCAACACAGCCTGTGTAAATATGTTCACCTTGGTCCAGTTATCCATTTTAAAAAGTAATAACATCTCATCGCTTTTCTTTTTGTTTATATATTCAATACATTACATATACAATTAATTTGAAACCCAGTGCTTATTAAAAAGTATAATTCAGCATTCTCTCTCTCCCTCTCTCTCAAACAAAGCAAAACAAAACAAAAAAAGTCAAATTAAATAAATAAATAAAATAACAAATTCTGTCATCACTAGGGGTGCAATGAACCTTGGGCCACAAGGAATCTATATACTGAATCCTTCATTGACAGTGAAATGAAGGACACATCTCGAGGCTGCATTTGAAGGAGAACTTGTTCAGTCTTGAAGAAAAGACTAAAATTTATGTTATTATTCAAATAAATAAATAAATACAGCTGTGGTCACCATTCACTTTCATTGTTCTCTTGTAAATGCTTAGCTTTTAAAACATACAAGTCAAGATGGATTTTAGTTAACATTTACCTGCAATGAGATTTATTACATATGATAGGAAAACTGACATTAATTTTTTTTTTATAGATATCTCAATAAAAACCCTACTAATAAGAAATATGTTACTGTCCCTTTAAATGGTTTCTTCCTCAGGCTGTTCTGCAGTCCCTCAAAACTTCCACCAAACTTGCCACTTCAATCTTGTGCTTGTCTCATGTTCTGTTTTTATTTATATCACACTAACTTTTAACTTCCTGGTGTTTTGTGTATTGTTCAGTTCTTCTTGTTCATTTTCCTGTCTGTCTGTCTCCCTGTCTCCCCCCTCAGTTAGCATTGAACTGATACATCCTGATACATCCTTTTGAAAATGTATTGATGCTGGTTTGTAGAGATGTGTGCAGTGCAATGCAATGGCCCTGCTTTTTATTGCCTGCCGCATGCTAATCCCAGAGCTGGGGGTGTAAAATGACACCTGCAGGGTGCAGTGTATACGAATATGTGTGTGTGTGTGTGTGAGATAGAGCGCTACACACCCACATGAAAGTACTGCCATTAAAAATGATCAAAGAAATTACTGCACTCTGCTTCACAAGCCTGTTCTCATGCCTGGCTCAGTGTAGGATACATCTTTGTACTCGCACAATCACGTACACACACACACACACACACACACACACACATACACTCATACCTCTGCATACATCAATTAGCATCTGTTAATAGATTCCCGGAGATTCACAGTGTATATATTTCCACATAGACTAGCCTAAGGCCTTTTACAGATATACATATGCTTTGAGGAAGAGGAAATGGTGCTCATGGTTGGGTTTTTAATTGCAGTCTGTTTTTTTTTTAATGCCGAATGCTTCTAAATTATGTATGGATCACTCTTATTTTGTTAGCGTTCTGCAAACCCATAATGAAATATTGATATAATATCAAGTTAAGATATTATTATGTGGTGCAGTGTTATCATTAGTGGTGCTGACTGAAGGAAGAATCGCTACTGCGCACACTTAGGGTGTTATTCTAAACCCTTAACCTTAGCTAATAAACTTTTGCATGTTACTCATCCCACACTTGTGCTACAGACATCAATGATACCTCAAATCACAATTAAACTTTTTTTTTTTTTCTTGGGGGTGATGAAATCTTTGGAAAAATCACAAATGTTCATATCTACGGGCCATAATATTATAAAGGATGGTCTCTTTTGTTTAGTGACCTACTGAAATTATTATTATTATTATTATTATTATTATTATTATTTTTACAGAAACATAAAAATCAAGTTTATTTAATAATAAAGTTTATTTTATATTAATAAAGTTAATCAAATAAAGTTTATTTTAAAATAAAGTTTATTTAATAGTTAATTAATTAATGAGCTTTTTAATGATATAATTATGCTTCTACTCTAATTTGTTACAGTATAAACGTTCACCCAATGGCTGTAATAAAAACTCATTTTCATGGCAGATTTATTCAAACATATATTAAATACTGACAACAGCGCTAATGGGTTATATAAAAATATAACTAATATGTAATATAATGCATATATTTAGCACAATGCTCCTCTCTAGAGTTTTTTTTTCTTTTCTAGCTAACAAGGACAATTAATGACTTTCTTGAAAATGTAAATGTAACATTGTGTGAAATTGTTTAAACTGTTTTATTGACAGCTTGTTTATGTTTATGCAGTTAAAATGCTGATTTAGCAACTACCTGGAGCACAATTATGGGTTTTTTTTTTAGTGTGTGTGTTTGTACTGATATAATTTTTTTTAATATTTAAATGTGTTAAGTAAGGGATAATCAACGGCTAGCAGATTATCCGCTTCGCGTCGGGCGGTTCTTTGCCTCCGCGAAGTGCATTAAAATCCTTTAATGCACGGCTAGCCGTTGATTATCCCGCTTATTCCATGGTCATTTGCCAAGTTATAGACAAGTTAAAACTTGTATTGCTCTTTGCAGCGCAATATTTGACCGGAAGGGTAAAAATGACGGTTATTTTCGTCAGTTATGGCTCGTTAGCGCTAGCATTCTGCAGGCTTCAAATCAGACACAGAGATGAAATAGTGCGGTAAGACCATTTATTTGAATGAATTATAGCATGTATTTCAATTAATTGTCGATTGAGAGAGAGAGAGAGAGAGAGAGATGACAGTTGTGTGTACCTGCTTGCTGCGTCTGCGCGTCTCTCTCTACAAACAATTACTTCAAAAACAGCGATTTTATCACCTCGTTGCTGGGGAATATAATGTAGCGATCTAGTATCTATCTTTTATTTTAGTAATAAAAATCGCTGGGAAGTGTTGACAAAAAGTTTATGTGTGTGTGCAGCACAATCTGCGATCTCCGATCTGTCTCTCTCTCTCTTTCTCTCTCTCTCTCCGTGTGTGTGTGTGTGTGTGTGTGCGAGCGAGTGATGTGTGTTGGTTAGTGTGCATCAATTAAAGCAGCGCATTAATATGGAACGGTGATTAAACTGACCTGGAACTACCTGTGCAGTTAAACGAATTTAATCAACAACTGCCAGCCAATCAGAATCGAGTATTCAGACAGACCATGGAATAATAATAACTATCGTAACATTTTAAGTTGTTATTTACATTATATCAAAATAGTAAGGTTGAAAGATTTTCCTAGCTGCATTTTGCAATTTATATTCAAATAATTTAAATTTGCCATGTTGTCTTTCTATGTCTTGCCATGTCATTTTTTACTTAAAGCATCTGAAGCCCAGCATGCATCACTTGTCCATTTTATTTTCCGCCATTGTAAATAAAGCGTCCATTTTTATTTGTCTTTATACAGAGATGACATTTCCGCCACCACCGCGGCTACCTACTCGCAACAGACCCACATTATGATTAAAGGCAATTTCATTCCCTACCGAGCCCAGAATAAAGTGCTTGCTCATGTTAAATGGCCAGTCTGGAATAGCAAGTGCATCCTAATATGCAGCCATATCAACACGTGCAGGAAAACCGCCATACACGGGAGGCAGATCGTAGCACAGGCGGTCAGGGAGAATGACGGTGGGGTACTAGAGGAAACCGCATTGTGTTCTAATTATTTTCGGAAATGTCATCATCGCTATTCTTTTATTTCTCTCCACGTTTGCGATGAACGGCACAGAGAGATGGTTATCTCAGGGAGCCATTTTAGTGAAGGAATACTCCTTCAGCCCCTTCCCCTCCCTCGGCGGTCCATTTTAAAAGCGAGCGGCTGGCTGTGTGGTGGGCTTGGTAATTTTGCTGGCTTTTCATGTGTTGGAGGGTGATGAGTCCTCCTCCATTAGGTAGCGTCGGCCTGTGATGTATGATGTATGCGTGGCAAGGCATTCTGATGTTTATTCATGATTTTCAAGGCAATGTCTCAGTGAAACCCTCTGATTTCCTTTTAAGGAACAAACTTTGTGAGATTGAGATTTCAGTTTAAAGGCGCAGAGCCCTATATCCTGCAGCGATTCAGCCCCGCTTCTTTTCCTCTCTCTCTCTTTTTAATCTTCATCTCTCCTCTGATATTATCTCTGTCAGCTTTCATTTACTTGACCACCCCAAGTAAAAGATCACATATAGTTATAATTCTGCCAGCTAGCTTTCCTTCCATGCCGTCTCCTCTCTGAAGGACTTTGTTAAACATTTTAAATGTAACATTTTCATATCTAAAATTTTCACACAAGCTATTGAACTTTTTATAGTTATGGTCTTTAATGGTATATGGTATTTATTGTAAAAGACAAAAGATTAGACCAGAAAGTGGAGAGAGGGGTGACATGAAGACAGCAGACTGGATTCAAACCAGTGTTACGATGAGCACACAGCTTGTATGCGTCTTGAACGCGTGCTAGCCGAACAGATATTTCAGTCATATTAAAAGGTATTTTGGTTACACTTTATTTTAAGGTGTCACTGTTACAGTGTAATTATACATTTAAGCACTGAGTGAGTAATATTAATTAACTACTTGTACTTACTGTGTATGGTTAGGGTTAGGATTAGGGTTTGTCTTAGGGTTACTTGCATGCAATTATGCATAATTTATTGTTATTATAATAGTAAGCACATGTAACGTGTAACAAGGACACCTTAAAGTAAAATGTTTTTTTTTTTTAGTAGTAATATTAATGGGATCACTGTTTATAGAAAATAGTAAGCAGCACAACTGTTTTCAATAATAATAATAATAATAATAATAATAATAATTTTGTCATTTTATTATCATTATTAGTATTTTTAAGCACCAAATAAGCATATTATAATGATTTCTGAAGGATCAGGTGACACTGACTGGAGTAATGGAGTATATTTTAAAATATATTAAATAGAAAACAGTTATTTCAAATTGTAAAAATATTTCACACTATTACTGTTTTTACTGTATTTTTAGCAAATAATTACAGTCTTGGTGAGCAACTTAAAAATACAAATCTATACAAATTTAGTTTTTTAAATTCAAATGTTTTTTGTATTCTTCTTAGTATTCAAATATATATAATTTATTAAAAAAGTCATAAAGTATACAAAACTTACTGATTTGGGATGTACATTGCTGAAAGTAGTGAGCACCTTCAATTCAGTACGTTAGTCAGATATTGATTCTGTAATTGTTCTGATGGATTCAGTTCATTCAGTTAAGAACTGATTCAAAAGAATAACTTGTGAGATCAGTAGTCTTTTCAAACGGTTCATACGAGTGAATCTGACGACACTAGACAACTCAATAACCATATAACTTCAATAAACCTAGGAACCTTTACATGATACTGACAAGGCTGCCAGAGTTTTGCGAACTGGGGAGTTTTTTTTTTTTTTATATTGCAGTTGACAGCATGGCACATTCTTTTAACCTGGTGCCAGTAATGGGCCAGAGCCAACATAAACTCACATGTTTACAGAACAGCAACTAGAATCTGCTTTATAACAACTGTAATGTGCAAAGCTAGTCCCTATTTGTCTTGTAAATGATTTTTTAATGATAATTAAGCCCCATCCATCCATCACAGCAGTACAAATCCACACTGACTCCTCCTACATAAAAAAAGTGACGTTTTCTAATAACCGACCAGCAAGCATTAACGCAACGAATGCGTCATAATGTAGCAAGATAAGGCGGGAGAAACATTAAAGACCTACGCAGAGATGGACAAAGCCCAGCGTTGTGGCATTGTTCAGTGTGAATGAAAGCAGCGAGGATACAGCGCCACCTGTCTCCAGCAGAAGCCTGTAATGAGGTTCCACGCAGAGCCGGAGAGCCTCATTGTCCAGATACACACGCTCTCACTCACACACACGTGCATGACAAATGGCCCCGTGCCGCCAAGCCACTTCATGCTAATGCCTGTTTGGTGTGTGTGTGTGTTTGGCCGAATGCCTCTATTTGCATATGCCGAGCAGCAAGTGTCCCGGCACCTCGCTGCGTCGTCCTCTCCACCCTCCCTGCTATGTTTGGTGTCAGAGCCTCTGGGATATTAATAAGAGCCCTGTTGTATTTTCAGGGCTGAAAGCGGTGCAGTGGAGCATTAGTAAAGGGAATCCGTCTCCTTGTGCTTAACATATGTAATGCCACACTAATCAGCGTCAGCTCTGCCGCATAGCGGCCCCATATTCACACTGATATGATAAATAATGCAAATGTGGCCAGCCACCGCAAATGCCAGAGTGAGCCAGGGAGCAGAGAAAGCGTGCCGGAGACCGAGAGCCGGCGGAACAGAATGATTGTTGTGCTGTCAAATTGATTTGCATGATAAAGGGCAGCCTAATTGCAACACTTAGCTGTGGCGTCCTGATAATACGCTACAGGATTATTAAAGGACGCG
>JAFVLL020035262.1:0-47641 GCA_021397915.2 Tor tambroides
ATAAAAATGTGTTTAAACAGTCATAACACTCTAGAAACTGCATAGAAACACGTTAAAACACCTGGAACACCCTAGCAACTGTATAGAAATTGACATCTTAGCAACCAGATAAAAATGTGTTTAAACAGTCATAACACTCTAGAAACTGCATAGAAACACATTAAAACACACCCAGAACATCCTAGCAACTGAACAGAAAACAAGCTAAAAATCCAAACACCAAAACATTGACAAACACTAATTGTGGCATGAACTATACTCACATTTTCTTCAGAAATATAAAAATCTAGTTCATTTCTAAACAAAAAAAAATAAAAAATTAATGCATGAATCTGTGATCTAATGTAGCTCATTCTTGTTTTTATCTTTTGTTTCACATCACGCCACTGATGTTAATGTGTCTCTGCTGTAAATGTGTTCAGGTATGATGGAGATCAGAGAGAAGCATTGAGTTATTAAACTGTTTAATGCTGCACGCAGGTAAACGTCTCTGAACGGATTCTTCTGAGCATCCGCAAAATGCGTGCATAAAATAAATAAATGATGAGAAAATAACCTCCCTGATTTTTGCTGATTTAAAATGCATACATTTTTAAAGGAGCTTAAGCTAGCTACTGTGGATTTTCCATCAGGGATGCTAACATGCTAATTAACAAATGCCATGATCACAGTTTCATCAAAAATGCCAGTATCATATGTGAATGAGGTAAATATGTGACAGAGGCTCCTCCTCCAGGATGGCCAGAAGCGAGAGTGACGTTATTGAGAGAAGTGACTCATCAGACGAAGTGTTTCAGTTCAGGTCATCACACTGAACGTACAGAAGACTTTCATTAATCAGCCGCCTGTCACTTACCTCCAGCCACACAACATTTCATTTACGCTTTCACTACTTTTAGAGTTCAGTGGTGATGGTCTTTAGGTTTTAAGGTACTCAAGTCCTGGCTATTTATTGATAAATTCCTAAGGAAGAATCTTATGAATACACTGAATAAGAATACAATGTTGGACAATAACCAATAATTTGTATTCCATAATATTTTTCTTATATTTTCCTAATGACAATTTTAGGATTTGTTTATATACTACAAACCCATTTTTTCACAGAGTAAGGCAGAATAGTTTCTATACTGTAATAAATGCAATGTCAATTAGCACTGTGTTATTCATATACTTCATTTACTACCTGGAGATAACTAATAGAAAAACACAAATAAACCATATATTGTCGCGATCATGTTTAATGTCTTCACGTTTCATCAGTCCAAATGCTTCTGCTTTTTAGTCAGTAAACAGCAATAGCTGGATGCTTTTGTCCATATTATGGATTTCCTGGCACGTCATAATTTATTATTTTATGAGTCTGTCTTGGACTTTGAATGAAACATACACTGCATGAGAGTGTTTAGCACTTTGATGTTCACTTCAGCTCACTGGATACAAATAAAACATCAGGTCATGCACAGACTATCCTGTCTCTTTGAATTTAATTCTAGATTTAGTCACACCGGCCCTTGAAAACGTTTATGTGAACACACTTGGCCAAAAAAGTACAGTGGATGATTTTACGTGTTATTAAATATATATATCAAAGGTTGCATTAGACTTTAACATTGTCCATCATTTTTACAGACAGGGTCGTAAAAATGCTGTCATAATCTATTATTACTATATTATTATTATAATAACACATTTAATTGTTGTGTTTTCATTCACATTTTCATTTTTAATAATAAACCTACAGGATGAGCATAAAGGCTTATGCATTTATTTATTTATGAAGAGAACGGATGAACAGAGACTGTGCGTCACTTTTCATGTTCAACACACACCCCGCAGTGAAAAAGGCGGCCACTAAAAACAACTAAATATGCTAGGGCTGGGTAAAAAAAAAAAAAAAATCAATTTCTCAATTTGAATAGATTCTCATTTTTATGAACCAATATCAAATCTTAAATCCCAATCGATTCTGTTTTCAGTTGATGAATGAACCGTACATATACTTCATTTACTACCTGGAGATAAATAATAGAAAAACACAAATAAACCATATATTGTGCGCCTCTCATCCAGTAAATCGCAATAGGCTAAGCTTTGTGCTCTATTACTTTTGATACGAAACAAAGTCTCAGATTTCAAATTCTGTCCATTTTATTAGGAAATTCAAGAAATATAAACCATTTGGCGCTCTTTAATGTGATGTGATAGATCGCTGTAGACATCTCAGATCAAGTGAAGCGGCAGCGCAAAGTGTTTTCGCTTTACTAGTGGATACTCGTCTGTGTGTAATCAAACGCATAGCAAAAGACTCATGACAGTTTTATTTTTGCTCTGGAGCTGATGATCCCGTGCTCTGCTGCCTCACAGGAGCGCACTCGCCACCAGCTGGACAGGGGTGGGAATTACAGTTACAAATCACAATAGATCACCCTCAGTGTAATCTGTCAGTGACGGACGACCTTCAGATTTTTCCGCCACTGCTAAAAAAAATTCTGTAAATGATGGAAAATTTTCGGTTAACGTGACCTCTGAGATACATATATTGAAAACAAACACTGCAGAGAAATAATTTGTAAGGTAGTCAACCTAACCATAGCTTACTCAAGTTGTCTCAGAGTATAATCCCACAGAACACAATCCAACACAAATCCTGTGAAGTTGTTGTTTCGGATGGATCGTCCTCCGTCTAAAAGTTATTGGCAAAGTTAAAGACGCCACTCCCATCAAAGTGATGAAACTGCAGCGGTGGTTTTGCCTCACTGGAGGTCACTCATCGGCATTATGACATCATAAATCTGAGCCGGAGCGAGCGGCTGAGCGTACAGCCTGCTGATGAACTATTGGCAAGCGGCCCATCAATCTGCACACAAATCTCCATGTTTGACTCTTCATATACAAGACCAGCCCCCAGGGGCCCCTCATTCAATCTCACCAATGCTTTAGAATCACCTAGAAAAAAATGAGCATGTCACGAAGCTCTTTGGAGGTTAAATCAAATTGGCTTTTGTTGGCTACACTGCCTACGTGCACGTGGTTGCGGTTAGGGGACGTTCTATAGATGAATTCGTTTATAGTCCACCAGAAGTCATTTATCTTTTCGACAACAAAGTCTAAGTTTGGAGCCTCTGAATCACATGGACTCGTGCCTGGATGCATAAACCAGCAGCGATTCGCCGTTTCTAGTCCAGATTTGAGCGGAAAGTCACGTCTGACAGGGTGCTAGACAAAGACCTCGTTTCATTATTGATTGAACAAGACTGCCAGAGCACAGACTTGATCTTGCCATTCTGAAGTACATTACGAATGCAGCAGATCAGCACAATCAAGGCCACTGCGCTGTGAAAGTGAACAATAATAAACGGCAAAGGCACAATGCTGGCGTTCAAAGGCGAGAGCAGTCTCCACCGCAGCGTGCTGGAAAACAGCGGTTCTCAACTGGTGTGTCACAAAGCCAAAATTGGCCGGGGGTCTGTTCTGATGGGTCACAGGGAGTGGCGAAAAAACAATGCAAAATGTAAATAGCAAAATGCATCTAAGCATAAAATCATGCATATTAAGGATAGCACAATAAATATATATATATATATATATATATATATATATATATATATATATATATATTTTTTTTTTTTTTAAAGGGAGGAGAAAACCATTCTCATAGCTTTTGTTGTTGGTTATAGTAATTAAAATTAAGTAGATAATATTAATAAATAAACGGTATAAGAAAATATGACTGTTATTAGATAAATGCATTATTATTATAAAATGTATCATCTAATAATGCATTTAAGCTACAAATAATACATTTCAATAATAATAACAACAACAATAACACATACATTTATTTATTTGTTTGTTTGTCTATGTTCATTCAGCACTAGCTGCAAAATCTGAGCCCTTTAGCAAAAACCAGTTGAGAAGCGCTTTAATAAAAGTCTTCTTACCTCAGTCCGGATCTTTACATGCTCAGCATCGTATAAGACGGGACGGACGGTCTGGAGCACTCCACAACTACAGCGAAATCCTCTCAGAGCGTTGTGTCATTCTGAAAGCAGACGACAGACAGCTCAAATCAGAACCTCCATATTCCTTCACATTCATTTTTAAGCAGCTCAAGAGGATGAAATTAATCTTCACAGATAATTAGCCAGAATATAATACCACAATCAAGAGACTAATGACTGACTAAACGTTCAGTGTTTGCATTGTTTGGCATTTCACCGACACAAAGCAAAGCTCAAATGTGTTTTTGTGAACAAATGCAAGTAGTAGTTGCTCTCCTCAAGGAGGCACATGATCCAGAGCACAAATAATTAGGGTTAGGAATTTATTCAGATCCTAAATATGAGCAAAAGCGATGCCATTTCAGATTAAACCTTCCTAAACTAAACAAGATTTAACAGTCTTCCGGACTAAATGTTTGTCTAATAGCGATTCTCCATTGACAATCATTTCAAGGTCTGAGAAACACTCAAATTGAGTTCAGGCAAAGCTTCCCGGGAGCCTCCCGAAATTAATTCTGATCCTGTCCTGATTAAATATCCTTAAAACATTTCCCTCAGGGATATAATTTGGGTTTTATTGTGCCGAGGTCTGAACCAAATGAATTCGGCAGCAGATTCAATAAACAAAGTGATACGATCCGCTCGCTCAAATCGAATGAAAGCGAACGGAGAGTCTCTCTGTCCCTGAATACGCCGATTTTAATTCTGGGTTTGATCAATTACTCCTGTCACCAAAAAGAAACAATGCAATAAAAACGGGACCTTTATTTCATAAGCCAGTTGGTTTTGCTCAGAGCTGAATATTTTGTGCACAACGGTATTGAAAATGAAAGCCATGCTAGTTTATAGTGCTGTAATATAAAACCAGCATTAATTATCATAATTAAAATAGATCATAACTGAGTAGTTTACAGTATCAGAGGCTGTTCTGCAAGTGCACATTATATTTCAGTCCACGTGAACCAATTTAAAATGCTCATTACTGTGGCACTAAACAGACACAAAATCAAAATCCAGCCAAATAAAAAAATATATAGGCCACATACATGCAAACCACCATCTTACCCAGATTTCATGCATCATTAGCTGCAGTATTGTGCCACATTGCTGTCATATGGAGTCATTATGTGCATGTTTAATTCTGCAAAGGCTTTCAGCTATGTCAGATATATTGCCGGTTTTTGTAGATTTCGAATGCAATTTTGTGTTAAAACTCTTGGCGGACCAATTAAATAATGAAAAAAAATGTGTTAAACATTACGGCTAAGATGGCTTCATTTGTCACACTGGAAATGGAGGGTCAAGTCAAATGCATTACATTGTGAATTAATAATTTCATGCATTGTTGCATATTGAACATTTTTGGAAATGTAGTGGGCATCAAATGTACAGTATGCAGAAAAATGGCATATTCTGAGCACAGTCGGTGAAACAGTTATACAGTATAATAAACAACAACAGACAAAGGTCTACAAAGATACCCACCAAAAAAATGAAAATTTGCTAAAAATGTGCTCACACTCAGCCCATCCAAGATGTAGATGAGTTTGATTCTTCACCAGATTTGGAGAATTGTAGCATTCCATCACTTGCTCACCAATGGAAGTGAATGGGTGCCGTCAAAATGAGAGTCCAAACAGCTGATAAAAACATCACAATAATCCACAAGTAATCCAAACCACTCCAGTCCATCAGTTAATGCCTTATGAAGCAAAAACTTGCACGTTTATAAGAAACAAATCCATCATTAGGTTGTTTTTAACTTCAAATCATTGCTTCTGGCTAAAAAACGAGTCCTGTATCTATAATATTGCTTTCTCCAGTAACAAAGCTGTTTAATCTGAATCAAGAGAGAAATCTGCACAGATCAAACACTGCTTACAAGCAAAACCAGTCCAAAACAGTTCAGAACAAATATGTGGGTTGATTTTTATCTGAGAGACAACAGGGGATGGACTTTTTCACTGGAGAAAGTGTTATGGATTATGAACTCGTATTCTGACCAGAAGCAACGGCTTGAAGTTAAATACAACCTAATGATGGATTTGTTTCTTACAAACATCCTGCTTTTGGCTTCACAAGACAATAACTGATGGACTGGAGTGCTGTGGGTTACTTGTGGATTATTGTGATGTTTTTATCAGCTGTTTGAACTCTCATTCTGACGGCACCCATTCACTGCAGAGGATCCATTGGTCAGCAAGTGATGGAATGATTTCTACAAATCTGATGAAGACACAAACTCATCTACATCCTGGATGACCTGAGAGTGAGTAAACTATCATTAAAGTGCAAAAAGAAAGTAGGCACCAGTTCTTAAAGACGCTTGTTTTGTGAGATCAGGTGAAGAAACACATAAACACACTCTCATCCAAAGCATGACTATGCAAAAACAAATATCGTCAATTATTCAGCGCTGCTGGGCTCTGTTTCAGAAACACATACCGTCAGCCGCTGTGATCGACGCCCGAGAAAGCTTTGATACTTCGACTAACGCTCTTATAAATAGCTCATTTATTTGATTTACAAGACAGTGTTTCTTCACCCTGTCTTTTTCATCTTCATAGAGAGCGTTTGGGGTCAAATGCACCCCTTTGAAGATAAGCTTGGAAAAATAACAAGAAAATATGAGTGTAAATGAAAATGAAGTGATAAAAATGTCTTGGCATGACCAGAAAACCGTGTTTAGTTCAGTCTTGTGCAATAGTAAATCCACCCTCTGAGTCACATCCTTCATTTGACTGTATTATTTTAGTATCATAAAGATACTATTGTAGTTTTTAACATTTTTAAAATTAGTTTTTTTGTGTGTGTGTGTGCTTAACCTTTAATTTTAGGTAACATTTTAGTAATTTTTAGTAGCTTTGATTCTGTTTATTTTTAAATAATAATTATTATTATTATTTTAGTTTTAATGATTGTTTGCTTTTAATTGTTGTTCAGTTAATGTTTATTTCAAGAAATTAAATTGTTGTTAGTTTTATTTCAGGTAATAGTTCATTTAATAGCTCATAATTAAACAGGGTTCATTCATGTGGTGCCTAAAACAATGAAAATAAACATTATAGTCTGCCTTCTGACAGTCAGCGTTTTGATGCGATTACATGAAGCACAAAGACTGTTAAATATTTTATTTAAATATGATTTGCAAGCTATAGCAGTGGGCAGGATTCATATATTTTTGTTAGGCTATTTGTTTTTCTTTATTCCTATAGCCTACACACCTGCTTATATGATTTACTAGGAAAATAAATAATTAAATCACATTATAATTGGAAATGTGAGTCAATTGCATGAGCTGGGAAAAAATAATAAAATGAATGAATGAATGAATAAACAAACAAATAATACATAAATAAATAAATTTATTTAGTTAGTTTCATATTTATTATTCTTAAATACTATAATTTAAGATATTTCTTGGAAAAAAAAACCTACACAGTTACTTTTAATGGTCATCATTGAAAAAGGATGCTTTTTGGCAGTATAATGGTGTAGTTACAGTATCTACCACCAGGGGCAATCTATTTTAACTATTTGGTGTCTAATGGGAATTATGTTCTGCGGAGGGATTGAATCTTACACGACATCAGCAAACAGGCAGGCTTATTTTTCCGTGTTCACACTGAGACAGACCCGGATTGGCTAATCGGGAGTGCCGGGAGGATTCCCGGTGGGCCGGTCTGTTTTTTTGGCCGTGAGGGTCGGGACTGTCACGCCACTGGGGTTTAAATATAGATGCCCTTATTTAAGGCATCAAAGAAGCATCCCGAATGAAAGCTATAACACAGTTTGTCCCGTATTCGCAGGCATACGCTATATGACAAACCAGACCATATGAATAATAAATTCTCAGTTGATAATTAATCATTATTTTTGTGCAAATTATTGTTTTATTTGTGAACGTAGCCATTTGAGGAAGGCTTTAAGACCAAGCGGAATCCTCTGCAGGCTGCTCGCCAATCGCGCTTACGTCCGCGTTTTGATTTTGGGCGAATGCAACTTCATTGATCATGAGCCCAACATTTAGCAAGGCAGGAAAACATTTCATCTACATGAGGACGTCTTTCACTATTGTAAATTAATGCTGTTAAATAGAGGGGAAAAATACATTTAAAATAATGCAACTTCTAGTGCATTCTTAAACTTGGACCTCATTATATTGAAGTAGAAATCCAGGCACCAGCTGTCCACACTCTCTAAGATTTCTTTAATTGAAAAAATCTGCATTTTCATTCATTCATAGGTTATTTGGCTGCAATAATAGCCTATTTTAGTTCCAAAATTTAAGTGCCATTGTTTAAAAAAATATAATTGACTGACGTTTCATAGACATGCTTTTAAAATTTCTTGCCATCTGTATGTATGTAATTTCACAGTATTTTCACCTCCTAAACTACACTACTTGTGCAGTCACAATTCTATAATGTTACAATTTACTCAGGCCCAATGACATTTTTTGTATGACATTAAAATTCTTTTTAGAATAATTGTTCATAAATAGGTTAAGCAAAACAAATGTGATTATTTCTGAGAACTTATTATGGTACAGTACAAATATTTTGTTGGAGATATGCGAGCAAAAAATAATAGATTAAAAAATAGGTAATAGAAAGCGCAAAGGCGGCGCTAAAAAGGCCTGTATAAAAAAGGCCAGTAAAAAAAAATAAATAAATAAAGCTGCAGAAAATTCTAATGAATTACAAGGCTGTAGAGAACAGTGCACTATTGCAGACTTATATACTGAAGTTTTAATTACACTATTGTAATAGCTAGTCAGTCGTGAACTAAAGTGGGCCAGTCTAAGGCATGAAACTCCAGAGCTGAAAATGAGTCCCACTCCGGCCCTGCGCTGAGATACTACTATTACATCACAGAGGAGGCAGCACAACCGTACATCATAATAAAAATGTTCACTGCATTACTGCATGTTAAGAAACAAATATATGAAATGCAAAATATTCCACAATTCCAGAACGTCTCCGTCAAGGTCCGTCAGTCTCGTCTCTATGAGAGACCCAGTTTGAGGCCCCTTGTGAAGGACCTCTAAATTATTCATGAACTCATTCTCTGCGGGCACTAACAGCAATATGAGCAGAGGAAAATGCAGAAAGGAACTGATGTCACAGGGTCAGGGGCTTATTTTAGCGCCACACTAATCCTGCTTCACCAGCAAACACCAACAAAATGGGACTATTTTAGAAATTTAGAAGGTTCTACTTCACTTGCACCAGTACAGCAAATCATTTCTGATCATCAGTTTCATGCTTTAGACTACACTATGCCTACTGCCTAAGTGAAACCATTTTGTTTTCATATCAACAAAAAAATATATATAATTTTAGGTTTTATAATTATTAATTATAAAATATTTTATATATTAAAATATTTTATCATTTTTAAATTTAAATTTCATTTTTTAAAGTTTATCTTTTGACAGTCTGTTCAACTAATTATATGATATTTTATAATTATTAGTTAAATTAATTATTAGATGAAATAATTAAATTATTTTGAAACTTTTTTTAGGGTTTAATGTTTTATCTCTCAGCAGTCTGGTCAAATTATGAGTGAAAAAGAGATTTAAATAAAATCACAATTATAAATTAAAAAGCAACATATTTTAAAATTACAATATTTTACAAATATTTAATAAAAAAAAGTTATATCTTTCAGTAGTCTGGCCAAATTATGATTGAAAGTGATTTGAAATGCTAAATATTTTATCATTAATTTTTTAAATAATTTTTAATTAATAGAAATATACATTTTTTTAAAAAAAAGTTCTATCTTTCAGAAGTCTGGTCAAATAATGAGTGAAAAAAGAGATGTAAATTTCTTTCTTTCTTAGTTAACCACAGCATAATAACCCTGACATGACTTTACTATAATGTATTTTAATTCAGCAACTGGTGTCCATAATCTCATGAAGTAATTTTGCATTTATAATCCGATTTTGAGTAAAAGATCTTAACTTTTTGTAGATCAAGTAATGAGACATGAAGGAATTGATATTTACGATATTTATTCTGGTTCATTAAAAAATAAGGTAACACTTTATTTTAAGGTGTCCTTGTTACATGTACTTACTATTATAATAGCAATAAATTATGCATAATTACATGCAAGTAACCCTAAACCAAACCCTAATCCTAACTCTAACCATATATCAAGTACAGTACATAGTTAATTAATATTACTCAGTACTTAACTGTATAATTACACTGTAACAGGGACACCTGAAAGTCTAACCAAAAATAATATACCCCAAACCAAGACTTTTGATTTCTCAGAGAGCACAGGTAAAATACAGGTTATTTCTCTTTTACAAGGAATGTGTGAGAATAAAAGTGTTTGATTCATGAGATTTAAATCATAAAATACTGTGAAACCTAAATTTCTCCGAGTAAATCAGTCTCATGTGAATAAGGCTCATGAGCAGATGACAAATCAAAAGCATCCAATCTCAGTGCCAGTCAAAACACACATTACCAAACACACACCGAATCACATTCACTAAAGACAAAAGACTGTCAATATTCTGTCTGTCCTGAGACACATTATTTGCGACAAGCTGTGTTTTGCTCTGAAAGAAAATCGCACCATCTGGGAATAAATGTGGGAATATATTTGCACCATTTCCACTGATATTCATTTTGCTGTCATGGATTGGGTGACTGGCCCGTGGCACCTTACAGCTGTCTAATTCACACTCGCCCACACATGAAAGTTTGTCGTGTAGGTGTTCTCTACCTGGAAGACCCACTCAAGACACCATACTAGACTATAACAAGTCAGATTGACACCTGATTTACTCACTAGCCGACACACACACACACGCTCACGCAGATATTGCAGCAGTGGGTGGAGGTTGAAGAGTTGTCAAATGAAATCTTTATGGGGTAAATGGCCAAATATCCCTCCTGCCTTCCCCATTTAGAGATTCGTCTGCTCGCCAGTGAAATCCCATTTCCAGCCTGTCAGTCTTGAAGCCACCCGTGATGGTTGCAGTGGTAAGTTCAGTTTATTTAGAGTCGTGAAAGAAGCTCTGAATCTCAGCATCGGGTTCATCCAGGAGCTAATGGCTACTTAGCGCCCTGCTCTCCAGAAATTCATACATAACGTTTGACGTCTGTGGAAGAGGCTTAATAACTCGCCGTATTCGTCTCTTGCAGCAGGCAAATGGCTCTCTCACATGTAGGACAGAGAAATCACAAATGAGATCTCTTTATCATCTCAGTAGTGTCTCTTATGCATCAATGAGATTAAACTGCAGAGAAAGACTCTAGTAATCATAAAAGTTCTCAATAACATCTCAAATTGTGCTCGTATATTCCAAGATCCCAAAATATGTCATCAAAAGTCAGAGCTCTCAATATGAACTCAAACATTTCTCATTAAATTCTCATGAATTTGAAACTTAAATAAGGCATAATCAAGAGCTATTAACTCATCTGAGTCTGTTTTTAATTTCTCCCCAGGAACTGTAAGAGAAACGTGAGATAAAATTGAGACTTCAAATTACACATCATAAATCATCTCAAGCTATGCTCAGATGTGCTGAAGTCTGCAGTCAAAATACTCTGCATGTCTTCAATGAACACATTTTCTTTTGTTTTATTTAAGGATATTTAGGAAAAAACAGTTGAGAAATCCATCATGACTCTTTAAAGGGGTCATATGATGCTATTTTAAAGATCATTATTTTGTGTATTTGGTGTAACAGAATATGTTGACATGGTTTAATGTTCAAAAAACACATTATTTTTCAAATACTGTACATTATTGTAGTTCCTCTATGCTCCGCCTCTCTCGTTTTCTACAAAGCCCCTCCTTCCGACAAGTGCAATCTGCTCTGATTGGCCAGCTGACACAGTGCATTGTGATTGGCCGAACACCACAAGCACGTGTCGGAAATGTAATGCCCCTTACCATAATCGCGAGCTTCAAATTTCAAGTTAGTCTTATCAGTTCAAGCCCGAGAGGGGAACAGAGTCGCGTGACAGACACAGTGATGATGCTCGTATGTGTTTGCACACAAGCCGCGGTTAAGATGATTTCTGACGGGCTGTGCACTCCGCTGTGATGTGACCCTGTTCCCCTCACACACACACACACACACACAACGCGTTACGTGCAAAACTCAGCATTTGAACAGTCAATAGCAAATACTTAAACTAATAACAAAACATACTTACAGTCGCTGATTCAGAAGCGCCAGATTGTCATAGCAAAGTTGGAATTGGCCTTTTTTTCAGAAATAGCCTTTGTGCACAGCCAGCCTTGTACTCTCCTAGGTTCACAAAACTGTCATCCATAAAATACGTTTCACAAATTCAAACATTTGGGATGTGCTGTTCTGTTGTAAACACATCTTAACCAATGATTCCTAAATGCATCTACTTTCGAAAGGCCAAATAAAGTGCTTTTGCTTTCGCATAGAAACACACAGCATCTCCCTGACAAAGCTGCATCAACACTACTGAAACCACAACGCCTTCGCATGAACATTTGGGCGGCATTACGCAAATATTTCCACATCGTGACGTAGACATGTGGGGGCGTGTTTGAATGAGGCGCTTTAGCCCGGTCTGGATCAGCCCTCTCTTTTAGATAGAATAAATCATTTTGTGGGAGACTTTGAGCTTTGTTACTCTGCAGATTTTATACATGCACAAACAGCTACATAACACACTAAAGAAAATTAGTAGACATCTCATAGACATCAATGGGATCAAATGGAGAGCATTTAGGAAGCAAACATGAGTTAAGACATAACTGAGAACTCCATAATAACTCCTTAATATCTCAGTAATTTCTTTTAGATGTCAGTGAGATCAAATTTAGACTTTGCGGGACTGTTCCACTTCTCAGGTGTTTCTCCAGAGAAAACACTCAAGAGAAAACTAGATTTTCACAAGAGATCTCAACAATGTCTCAAACTCCACTCAGATGTGCCAAAGTCTGCAGTAAGAATACTCTGCATGTCAACAATTAACACATTTCTGTCTGTTTTTGACTTTTCTTAAGCA
The DNA here is from genome assembly GCA_021397915.2 of Tor tambroides. Lineage (NCBI taxonomy): Eukaryota > Metazoa > Chordata > Actinopteri > Cypriniformes > Cyprinidae > Tor > Tor tambroides. The sequence goes on from JAFVLL020035262.1 coordinate 13,037, forward strand.
TGTTAAGGAAAAACATGAATCGAGACATAACTGAGAACTCCATCATAATTTCTTAGTCCCTCTTAGACATTATTGAGATCAAATGGAGACTTTGTGGAAGTGTCCTTCTTCTTTCTCTATAAAGAAACATCCAAGTCTCAACTACAGTTACAGAAGAGATCTCAACAATTTCTCAAGCTATGCTCAGATGTACCAAAGTCTGCATTCAATCAATCGAGTCAGAACTCCATCATGACTCCTTCCTATCTTAATATGATGTTTCTCTTAAACGTCAGTGAGATCAAATGGAGACTTTTCCAGAAGTGTTCAACTTCTCAGATGTTTCTTCTGAGAAAAACACCTCAGTCTGAACTGAAGAGTCTTTCTGAAGAAATCTCATTATCTCAAACTATGCTCAGATGTGCCAGTCTGCAAATAACATGAGTTGATACATAACTAAGAACTCCTTGGAATCTCAATAGTTTTTCTTAGACATCAGTGAGATCAAATGGAGACTTTGCAGAAGTGTCCTACATCTTCATCTCAACTAGATTTTCAAGTGAGATCTCAACAGTGTCCCAGATTATACTCAGATGTGTATATTATAGATAAAGATAAAATCTGTGGACAAAATACTTTGCACATCAGCAACTAACACATTTGCTTCTGTTTTGAGTTTCCCTGAGGATATTCAGGAAAACAACATTTTCATCTTCTACTCTCTCCCAAGACATGTGAAAACAAGTTTTATCTTTAGCGTTGAGAAAAAGGCGGGTGTGTGAAAAAGATCTCATCAGACACACACATGTGAAAAAGGACAACACTTAGAGTAGGTGAGTAACTAATCCACGCAGGGCGGTAGGATCTGTCTGTTGGCTTTGCAGGCGTTTCTCAGGGCAAGACACCCCGAGACGCTCCGAGTCTTTAACAAGCATGGCCACACTGACAGAGTTGTCACAGCGACGGCGTTTCCAATAGAATACCTGATTAAACCGGCACAGCTGTCAGAGCGCAGCGCTCATTTAGAGCCTGAAGCTCTGCATTTCCAATAGCAACAGCATGAATGAGAGCGAGGAGGCAAACGGAGGCACTGATCGTCACAGGAAAGGCCAGAAAGCAGGATTAGAGGATGGAGATCAGATCGAGATGAACGCTGAGTTTGACCTTCGCTGAAGACCTCCTGCTTTCTGCGGCAGAAACCTCACATACTGTACTGCCACGAGACCAGAGCCGCTGGAATCGCTTTACACAAATTTCACACAGTAGCTCTGTTACAAAACCTAGAGAGCGGAATAAATACAGAGCATGCTGTGCACAGCATCCAGGCTGCTCAAAAAACGCCTTGTGCGGGGAAAAAAAACATCAAAGATGGCAGATGAGTCAGGAAAAATGTCAGGTTTTAATAAGTAATGTTAGTCAATGCAATTAACTAATGGGCATTATTGTAAGCTGTTACCAAATTAGCCAGTGTTATGGTGATAAACAGTAAATGGCCAATATTAAATAAATAAACACTACTAAGCAAAAAATACTATTTTGTCTAAATGAAATGCATATTATTTACACAATTCTGTCTAAATAAATAAACAATAAAATCAAGAGTAAAATCAACTGAATTTAGGCATTACAAAAATGTACAATATGACAAACATTTTTATTTTTTCTTATCAATATTATTATTTTTTAGATACGTCTAATAGCATTATTAAATTAAAAGTGAAAGTAAAATCAAAAATCTTTTAAAAGATTAACTTATAGTGAGCGTTATAGTGACTGCCAGCTTTATGGTGATAATTAATAAATGGCCAGTTTCAAAATATAATATTTTGTCTAAATAAAATGTCTAATATTTACACAATTTTGTCTAAATAAATAAAATAAAACACAAAAAACTGAAATTGAATGTAAGCATCACAAACTTATTATACACACTTATTTTTTTTCTTATGGATATTATTATTTTAAGATTTGCTAAAGATTACTTGTAATTGCATTATTAAGTGAAAATAAATGAAAATACATGAAAAATAAAATTTAAGAAAATAAAAAAATGTTGTAAAAGATGAATGTGAGCATAAGCATAATATATATATATATATATATATATATATATATATACTCTGTATTGCATGATTAGAAATTATTCACACAATGGTAGTAAATTATTGATGATTTATTGATTCTTCCTTTTTAAATTTTCCTTTCTAAAAATCCTACTGTGTGTCGTACCATTTAGCTTTACCTATATTCACAAATGTCATCTAAATTTGCAAATTTGCAAACCGTGCTTCTGGTGATGTCTATAAGTTCCAGGGCTTCATCTGACAAGTTGGGAACCCCTGATCTGATCCATTAATTAAAAAACATTTAACGAACTGTCTAAACCAACAGTCTTTAGTCTTTTGTTTGTCAAATTGCATTTTCTGGTCCAAATGAATTCACTTTGGTTTTTGCAGCCCTACACCATTTAAATATCTGAGCTGAACATCCAACATCCAAACAGCAAGCGGTGAAGTGTGCATATGAAAGAAGCATCACGAAGCGTAAGAGAGATTGCTATTGTGACATTCCCTCAGTGTGAGATCCCTGGAGATTCTCACTTCACGCACAGAGGTTCAGACCAGCATCCGAGGACAATGCGGCAAGCGGCTCCTATTAGCATTGAGAGAGAGAGAGAGACAGAGAGAGGAGGCGAGACGCACATACTGATGAGGATGATGCAGAGAGCGTTTGCGTGACCCAGGTGCATACAGATGCAGACCAAACGCTCGTGTGCAGAGGTGGAGACAGACATCCATTCACATGCACACAGTCCCTTTGATGTTCAGCACTGAATGGGGAATCATTGTTAGCTCATCATACAAAAAGCTGCTGGAGAATAATAGATGTTGTCCAGGCCGCAAGGATGATTATTAATCTCTTCTTCATTCAGTAAAGACACACGCAGTCACAAACAAACCCCAAACCCCCTGAACTCTGCGTGAACTGACACTAAACGTCTCCAGCCGCGTCTGACCGCTGACTGACTCCTGCTGCCTGTCTCACCTGTAGTTTGTTGCAGCAAACCCTGTGCCGACAGCTGTGTGTCTCGCGTCTCTCACGGTCAGCGTTTGACAGCATCGGTACAGATTCTGCTCTCATACACTAACAGCGTGTTCTGTCAGCTGACGTGCTTTACTCTTACAGATAGAGTTTAAAAAGGTCACAGGGTTGAGCTGAATTCAGAGTTTTGCTTTCAACAGTGCTGAACGGAAGCTGGAACGACACAAAGAGTATTTAAGAAATTGCAATTCAAAAAGCAACTGCAAGGGAAATGTTTGCAAAGCATATTTATATGATAAACTTATTTTTCTTTAATTTTCTGATCAGTGCTACAAGATTAAATTGTGGTTTCTATGGAATTGTGCAGGTTTTTAAAAAAAAAAAATTAAAATGGCAAATTTTCACACATAGTTAGCCAAATCAAATCATCAGATCAGACCATTATTCTGGTAAATTTTCACTGAATGTATGATGTACTGTCTGAGCAAATACTAAAATATATAAATAAATCCTGTGAAAAGGTATTTTATTTTATTCATATTTTATTAATAACGCTCTATTTTATATAAAAGATTATACACACATAATAAAATGATTAATATATCAAAATTAATATATAAAAACAAAATTTATATGGCTAAATTTTCATATATACGTATATATGCTTTTCAATGGAAATGCCATTATGTACTCTCTCACTAAACACTATTTAAAAGAAGAGTAAAATAAATAAATAAGTGCAATAAATGTGTCATATATTATTTTTAATATTTTATATGTTTAATTATATATATATATATATATATATATTTTGTACTTTTAAATTATATTCTTTTAATTTTATTCTTAATAAATTTACTATAAAATATCAGTTTATGATAACTTATCTATTCAATTCTGTGGGACAATCCTACTGAGAACCATAAAGCACATGCTGTTTATTTGTTTCTGACAATTAGTCGTTTTCAATTTGACTCTATTACATCAATCAAATTTATTTGTGAATGATTTTGTGTGAGGGTTTGCATATGTGTGGGTGAGAAGCACCCATAGAGGCCGTCCCGATGAAGGTCCTTGAGGAAGTTTTGCACAGTCTAATGAGGAAGCAGACGGCTGTATGACAGCAAACGTCCCCAGAGTCTCCCTCGACCCAGAATCACATCACCGTCCGTCCTACAGCCGTCTGTGGAGCCCGAGAGACGCTTAGTAAGCGTTCAAAGTTCAAACTCAGTAAAATAGTTCTTTATAGCCTCTTATTTCTCTCTTGTCCTATGATGAATCTCTAACAGGCTCAGACTGTCCTGAGTGACCAAAGAAATGGGACACGGCCTGGAATGACGCCCTGCCATACAATACCAGTGCTATCAAGAAGATCAGAACTTTTATGCTCCGCTTTTCTGCCCTTGAGAGGAGCACTTAACCTCCAGAACTGCTTTAATGTGGCCGCCCGTGACCTTTGACCTCTGGCGTACAGAAACAAAGCGTATCAGCAGCAGATGATTACTAAAGAGATGGATACTTTCTTTCTCTTGCAATGTTCAGAAAGGAATACTAGCGTACTGCTTAGTGAATACTGCACAGAACACACTACAGTCTATACTGCATGCTATTCCTTACAAAACACAATGTCAAACACAAGCCCTTATTTCACAATAAATGCTTCAAAATTGTTGTCACATGACCTCATTACATTGCATACGAGTTATCATCTTGGAAAAGATGCTTTTTGCAATTTAACAACTGATATTACTTCCATTTCATTCATTATAGATAATCTGACTGTATTTCATCCGAATTCACTCAGTGTGCACAATAGATAGCATACATCTGCTAAAAATAAACTCTTTAAAATTATCACAAAACAAATTAAGCTAAAAATCACACAAAATCACTTGGTTAAAAATACAGTAATACTGTGAAATATTATCTTTCAGAATTCTTTGATTAATATAAAGTTCAGAACAACAGCCTTTTGAAACATTATAAATGTCTTTAATGTAATTTTTAATCAACTAATATAAAGCATTCTTTTGCATTACATTGTAATTAAAATTATATTTTTATAATTATATTTTTAACTACTGTGTGTTTATGTATATATATGTATATATATATATATATATATATATGGCATCATTACGGCATAAATATCCAGAAAAATCAGATTTTACTTTAGGCATGTGCTGTATATCTGTCTTGATATCTCTATCTGTGTGTGTGAAGGAGCAGCGTTTGTCCTCTGACTGAATAATGCAGACGCTCGTGTGTCTGTTTACAGTAAAACTGCTGCACTTTTTGTTCTGCAAACCGAACAAGTCTGACGAGGTCAAACGCTAGAACGAGCCGCCTGCAAACCGGTGCATGAATTCACTGTTCTGTCGGCACATTTCCAGAACAACAGGCCAAACATCCATTTAAATGCAGAGGTCACACGGCAGCCGGTGCGCTGAATGATTAGCTTAGAGTGACTTTCCACTAAAAAAAGACTAAATACTGCTTAAAGAAAAACTTTTCAGACAAACTCTGTGCCTTTGAGAAGCGACTGCATGTTTAAGACCTTGATTCTCAAGGTTTGTTTATTTGAACACATCTCAGAGCTGCTGTGAATTCAACAAAGCAACAGAAACTATTCACTGTATTTAGTGATGTTTGCTAATACAAGACACTTGCTAATACTGCAAAAAAAAAAAAATTCCTTCTCATTAAACTTAATCTGAAAGGCATAATTAATGCATTAAAGCTACTATTATAATTTTGAGTTATTGACCATTATTACACAAATTTCAGATTGTATTATTTATTATTAATAACATTATACTTTTTTGCTCATAAAACAACCTATTTTAGGTTTTTTTTTAAATAATTAATTTACTTATACAAAATTATGTAAACATGCATACAAAATATTAATTTTAATAACTGAACATTTATTGATTATTAGCATAAGACTGGTTAATTTTATCTTAATAGCCTTAATTTTATTTTTTATTATTTTATTTTATTTTATTTATCTCTAATAAAAATGCTCGCTTTAAATGAATGTTTAAAGTTAAACTGGTATATTTTAATATTGGTCATTTATCGGTTAGCGCCATAAAACTGCCTAATTTTAACTTATTAGATAGAATTTGAATAATATTTATATTTCTCTAATAAAGTTTTACAAGATCCTCACCATGCTTAAAAAATATTTTATTTTCATTTTTAATTGAAAAATCTTTAACAAATCCCTAAATAATAACAATATTTATAAAACAAAGAAACAAACAAAACATCTGTTTGTCATACTGTTCATTATAATGTTGCAATGCCTAAATTTACTTGTAAAATGACTAATTTTTTTTATTTAGCAAAAAATAGCCTATATTTTAATATTGGCTATTTATCAGTTACAACAAAACTGTCTAATTGTTAGCTTATCAGCCAGATTTGTAATATATCTAATAAAAACATGCAGCACGTGCTCATTGGGTGAAAGTGAGGAAGTGAATGAATAATGGTGCAGATATTCTGGCAGGATTAAAACGGCTTGAAACGGGTCGTGAGCGCAGATTCAGACTCCACCGGCTTAAACTGACAGCGATTCCAACCGCAGGGATTAGCTGGAAACGGCATGCTGGGAAAAAGCACGAGAGAGAGAGGGAAAGAAAGAGAGAGTTTTCGGTCTGCCCTGCAGGTTGCGTTCTTCCAGAAAGTGGTTTTCTCCTTTATATATTCCTAAAGCTCTTGCCCTGGCTGTATTTTACCCCTCATTCGTCCCTGTTGGGCTGTTTTCAGCGCTGATTAAATTAAAAAACAACAGCTCCACTGAGGACAATAATACAGAGCTACAAAAAATGGTTTCGGAGACCCTCAGGAGAGCACTTCAGCGGTTATAGAGTGGGCCGATTACAGTGTGAATAAACAGCACTGCGTTCAAGCCTTCCGCTTCCCTCTGTAAACAAAAATAGAAAATATTTTGCTGAACTCAGAATGGCCTCACGCTAATTAGCGTACTGTAATAGGAAAGCATTACAGTAAGATCCTGTAGCCAACAGGCCTGTCATGATAAATCACATTTTTCATCAAATATCTCACAGAACTGCTCATTTCAACCTTGACCTCTGAAACTAATCAAAGCAGGATAGAGTTTCATGAAGCTAAAAGGACACTTGCAGGACATACTTTGCCTCAGATCTACTGTTTGAAAAAGGTCAATATTGTTTACAAGAGCAACCCGTGGATCTGATCTGGAATAGACTTCATCGTTTGGTTAAGTATGGCTCAATAAAGCAATAGTTCACCTAAAAATGACAATTAGCTGAAAATGTCCTCACCCTCAGACCATCTAAGACGTAGATGAGTTTGCTTCTTCATCAGATTTGGAGAAATGTAGCATCACATCACTTGCTCACCATTGAAGTGAATGGGTGCCGTCAGAATGAGAGTCCAAACAGCTGATAAAAACATCACAATAATCCACAAGTAATCAACACCACTCCACTCCATCAGTTAACATCTTGTGAAGTAGAGAGCTGCTTGTTTGAAATAACTGTTTTTGCGGTGCTTAATCTGTGCATATTTCTCTCCTGATTCAGATGAGAGACTCATATTTTAGCCAAAAGTAATGGTTTGAAGTTAAAGACGTCACAATGATGGATTTGTTTCTTATTGATGCTTTACTGTGATGTTTTTATCAGCTGTTTGGATTCTCATTCTGACAGCACCCATTCACTCCAATGGTGAGCAAGTGATGGAATGCTACATTTCTCCAAATCTGATGAAGAAACAAACTCATCTACATCTTGGATGGCCTGAAGGTGAGGACATTTTCAGCTTATTTTCAGTTTTTGGGTGAACTATTCTTTTAAAGTCTTTACAGTGGTGTTTAGTAAGGAATAGTTCATTCAAATTCTTTCATCATTTACTTACTACATTTTTGCATCTGAATGGCAATGTGATTTGATGCAAGAAATAAAGTGAGAAATGTGAGAAATGATGGAAATGTTGGTCTTTTGCACACACAAGAAGATTTGAAATGTAGTGCATGAAACATACCATTCAAAGGTTTGGCGTCAGTGTGAGTTCTTTTAAAAGACATTAATACTTTTATTCAGCAAGGATGCATTAAATTAGTTACAAATGACAGTAAAAATGTTTAAGTCATAACAGATGTCTATATCAAGTGAATGCTGTTCTTTTTGAACTTTTGATTCATCAAAGAATCCTGAAAAACAATGCATCACTATTTCCACAAAAAATATGAAGCAGCACAACTGTTTTCAACATTAATAATAATCAGAAATGTTTCTTGAGCAGCAAATCAGCATATTAGAATGATTTCTGAAGGATCATGTGACACTGAAGACTGGAGTAATGATGCTGAAAATTCAGCGCTGCGTCACAGAAATAAATTACATTTTAAAATATATTCAAATAGAAAACAGTTATTTTAAATTGTAATAATTTTTCACAAATATTAATGTTTTTAATGTACTTCTGATCAAATAAATGCAGCCTTAATAAGCAGAAGAGACTCAAAAACATCAGAAAAATCTTACTGGCCTCAGCCTTTTGAACAGTATTGGACAGTATGTGACATCATGCATTGCTATTTCTTGTAGGTTTGGAATATTAAATAATGTCAAAACTTCTCAATTAAAATACTTGAGTGTGTTTGTGTGGAGCCCAAATGTGAGGCAGAAACCTGAACTGAAAGACCCGCTGGCTCCCGCACAGGATCATGGGCCGTATGTCCGTCTGGAGCTCCGCCAGAGGGGTTTTCGAGGTCTTTTCTCCCAGATGAAGGTCAGTCCTGAGGAGAGACGCTAAATGATGGTGTCAGTCGGAGTTCTTCAGGCTCCGTGTGGAGCTTTTCAATTGTCAGCCTGATCTAGAGACCGAACCGCGGCCGGTCGCTCTGCATCGCTCTCTCTGTCTCTCTGTTTTCCTCCTCGGGGAAATCGCTGACAAAACAACATGATATCTGCACTATATGAGCTCCACTTCACGAAGAAAGAGACTCGCTATCTGAAGATCTCTTCTATGTACTTCTATTCAAATTCATGAGATGTGCCACAATTCAATCCCCAGTTTAAATTCGCCCAGATGCGGCTTTGATTTTCCACTCGGTGCGCTGATATATTCACCTTAATTTAATTGGTTTTCTGTAGCTGCTGAATTGAACAAGGCTTTGCGAGAACTCATCTATGTAGAAATATCACTTTATGACTAACAAATCAAGTGGGTGACTGATGTGAAAATGTCATGTTTGAGAGGGAGAAATTACACTATGCAGCTCTAATCAGGACTGGATCTGCAGCAACCGGTTCCACATCCAATCCACTCGCAGACCGGTTTGTAACTAGATGAAGAAATGTGTCACATTACATTAAAAAATAGCCACTACTCACATTCTAGAGAAAAAAATACTTGGCTCAAGAAATACTTTTATAAAATGATGGGTGACCAGAGGCCAATGAATAAAATGACCTGGTAAAAATATGGAAACCTCATATTTTTATCACCACATTCATCAAAAAAGTGCTATTCAGTCTTAGAAGAAAGAAAAAAAGAAAGAAAAAAACCTTTATGTCAACAAGAACAATCAAGCCAAACATACATAAATGCAATTATTGTAATAAATAAAATTAAATTAAACAAATGCATTAATAAAAGTAGTTAATGCCTCCAGAAATCTTTACTTATGTGCTATGCTTACTATTTAAAAAAAAAATGAAGACAAAAATCATTTACCCAAACAATGAAAAACTGAAGTAAATGCAATTATTACCACAGCAATAAAAAAAATAAAAATACATAAAATAGAAAAAAAAAAAATTACAAATAAAGAGATCTTAACATAAACGTGTAAATAAAATGAATTAATGCTTTAGTAAGAGAATTTTTGTTCACTTCAGATAAATACAGAACAAATTCACAATAAAATAATAAAATAAAGAAACATTATTATTAACAAATGGAAAAAAACGAATGAATGCCTCAGTAAGTGAATTTTTGTTCACTTCCGATAAATACAGTTCAAATTCGCAATAAAATAAAATAAAGAAACATCAGCTAGACTTGTTCACTTCAGATACATACTGTGCAGTATATCTCGCATTGTGCATTTTAAAAAAGACAAATTCACTATATTCACTATTCATTAGAATGAGACAGCGAAAAAAGCAGATTCATCAGTCCATTTGAGTTCAATTGTTATCCCTCCGTCTAATCACAAATCTTTGCTGTTAAATAGAAACACACACAGTCTGAGGCACGAATATGTATGACACAGCAATCAGTCTCAAAGAAATTTGCATATCACAATGCTTTGCTTCTTGATTATTAAAAAAGAATTTCAAATCTTTACTGAATTAAATCTGATTAATGCACCAGTTATATTGAAATGATAACGTCATATGGCTTCAGTGCACGTCTCAACATGTGCCTGCTTTGACCTCGGTTTTCATAAACGGTCTTGTCAGACTATGTTATAAGCATTTGCGTTATAAACGTTTCCAGCTCAAAAGAGCAAAAAAATCATGTTTTCTATGATAAGACCCCTTAAATTACAGCCACACTTGATCTGTACTTCAAAAAGCATCACATAAAACACCACCAGTCCAAACCTCGCACTAAACAACCCACAGAAAGGAGCAAAAATGGTGCAGCTGCTTCAGGAAAGCTTCATTACGGAGAAGAAGAAAGGCGTAGCGCGACTCCTCTGAGAGCGCGGGTCAATCCCACTGTACATTTGCAGTGCACAAGTGTCTGAGTGTGCAGTCGAGCAGAACGGACCCCTTTCCTGAGAGCAGATAAAAGAGACGCTCTCGCCAAAGAGCCCATGCTGTGTTCATCAGTCACAGCATGAGAGAGCAGGCAGACGGATCCATCAACATTTTGCCTTTGCTGTCAATCCTGGAGGTGTTTCGGGGTTTTCGATCGACCTGCTCTATTGGCCATCGCCATATTCTGTGGTAAAGACACGATCGCTGTAAATTGGATTTTATTCAGGGATTAAATTAAACTAAAACCAAACATAGAGGTGGAGTACGAGTGCACATTTAACCATAGATGAAAGACGAGTTTCCTAAAGCACCAAGCTGAACATCAGCAGCATGTCAGTCGTACTTAAAGAAATAGTTCACCAAAAAATTAAAATTTGCTGAAAATTACTCAGGCCATCCAAGATGCAGATGAGTTTGTTTCTTCATAAGTTTTGTAGCATTCCATCACTTGCTCATCAATGGATCCTCTGCAGTGAATGGGTGCCATCAGAATGAGAGTCCAAACAGCTGATAAAAACATTACAATAATCCACCACAAGTAATCCACACCACTCCACTCCATCAGTTAAAAAAAATCATAATTAAGATGTTTGTTAACTTCAAACCATTGTTTCCGGCTAAAACACAAGTCCTCTATCCATAATATTCTTTTCTCCAGTGAAAAAGTCGTCTGGTTTGAATCAGGAGAGAAATCTGTACAGATCAAACATCACTTACAGACAAAAACAGTCCAAAAGAGTTCCAAACAAATATATGTTAATGACGGATTTGTTTCTTAAAAACATGCAGCTTTTGGCTTCACAACACAGTAACTGATGGATTACTTGTGGATTACTGTGATGTTTTTATCAGCTGTTTGGACTTCATTCTGACGGCACCCATTCACTGCAGAGGATCCACTGGTGAGCCAGTGATGTAATGCTACATTTCTCCAAATCTGATGAAGAAACAAACTCATCTACATCTTACCCCCTAAAAGCCAGCCACCAACTATGTACACAATAACCAAGAAAAATAGCCTCATGCAACGTTATCAGGCAAACCAGTTCAATCCATTAACACAAGCCAGTTTCATTCCCCACATGAAACTGCAGTCATTTCTTTGAGCCGTGCTGTACATTAAGGGTGCGTGTCGCTCCGAACGCATGCTGAATGTTCCCTTCACGCTCCACACGTCAAAACCCTTTGAGCTAAAACAACTTCTGTTCCAACTTCCCCCCAACTGAACTCCAACAAACCTACAGCTTTATCTTTAGAAGAAGTAATTATGCGACACGAAATATGTCACCATCTTGCCTTTGCTTTCATGCTGCGTACAATATTAGCAAGATTTAAGTCGTACTTAGTTTCAGCAGCCGTTCAACCAACTTTAATGGTGGACGATTATTTATTAGTCACAGCAGGCCACCAGATTTAGATTTTAAAGGAATATTTCACTAGTTAGTAATGTTGCACGTCACTTTATAATGAAATGTGAAGGTTTTGGATAGGGAAGTTCTTTCATCTCAACCATTAATTGCTTTTATTTCCTACATAATTGTGTTTTTGTTCACTTCTTTGAGGAATAAATAAAACGCTGCCAACGGATGGCGAATTTGAACCTTGGAAGAAAAGAAAAGTGTAACGGCTTAATCTCAGGATACATACATTCATGCAGGGCATGAAGCTTCTCCGTCAAATTCCCTTTTAAATCCCAGGCCACGACCGACCCGTCAGCGGAGAGAGAAGTAAAGCTAAATGAGCTTTTTCCCCGTTTTAATTACTCAGGAAATCAGTACAAAAGCCGCCGGCTCTCTGAACTGGGATTAAACGCAGTGGTATTGAGGAAGAACGCTGATTATGCTCTGCGGCTTTTCTCTTAGCCGTTGCTCGATTTCTAGATCCATTATCTTACTGTACTAACGCTAAAGTGGCCCATATATCTTTCTTAAGCAAAGCATTAGCTTTAGTCTATTGATAGTGACCGATAGGCCAGGGATCTGTGAATACGCCAGCCTGAAACTGATGCTAATGTGGCACAGTTTTAGATTTAGGCTTTTGAAAAAGGTATTAATGTGATATTAAAGACATAAATCATGTGCAGGCGTGCTTTTAAAGTCAGGATGAAACCGAAATGGACCCCCAACAACCATTTTTTCACACACTGGTCAACTTTGGTGCTCTTTTGCTTCCATAACACATCTCATTTCAGACTTGTGTAAAGAAAATATCCTAAATACACATTTAAGTGTTTATTTTATTGCGCTTTATCAATTTGTGTTTATATTGCAATTACAATTCATATCTTTAAAGAGTTTTTTCTCCACTTCAGCAGCACTTACAAACACCAAACTTAACAGTGTTAATCATGTCGATATTCTGAAGGTTTTTACTGTGGGGTTTGTTCATATATATAATTCGGATTGATTTATATAACATTTTATTCCTGAAAACATGGTGAATTTTGTTTCTATATTATTTTTTACTTTCATACTTTCTGCTGATTTTCATATGTATTTTTGTGAAAACAGTATCTTCTTTCAGACTAGTGGAAAGTAAAAATACAAAATACACATTAAAGTGTTTATTTTATTGTATTTTATCTATTTGCATCTGTATTTCGTAGGGCTGGACCAGAATATTCGATTATTCGAATATTTGTTCGGTGGGTTGGCATTCGATTTTCAATTTTGAGATTCGAATATCCCTTCTTTTTTTTCTCTCTCTCTTTTTCTTCTTTTATTTTTTTTTCCCTCGAACACCTGGAACCCCGCGAAACGGTTCTCAACTTGTCCGCCTGGCTGAACATCTGCACCAGCAACAGACCGTTAGCCAATGAAAGACGTTCGTGCTGACCTATAGCATGCATATATGAGCCCGCTTCTATTATGAGCGCACTTGCCGCACATCTACATTTGAAATAATGAACTTAAGCACGCAAAAGACGCGACGTGAACGGACCCTCTGCTGTCACAAAACCGAATGCGATGCATGCGTTTTCTTTCAGTCAACTGTCCCGAGATGCGAGCGAAAGTCTTGGGTCAGCGTGCAGTAGCTCTTGTAGTGCAGACGAGATGCGCCGATGTGAAGCCGCTTTGAGAGAGAAGACGCGGTCCAGCTGAATCACTCACGCTGTTTTCAAATGACTGATTTAATCTGATATTTTGTGTGGATTTATTTACTCATCTAACCTACATGCTATATTCAATAAATGTTTGCAGGTCTTTCCCTCATTATAAACTCGAAAGCTGCGGGAATGAGTAAAACTATGCAGCCTACACACAAATTCAGGACCTGATTAAATATAACTCTATTATTCAGAGATTTGTGAAATAAAATTCCATGACTTTTATAAAACTTTTCCAGGCCTAGAAATTGCTGTTTAAAAATTTCATAGCTTTTCCAGGTTTTTCATGACCGTACGAACCCTATAAAAGCAACTGCACGCTTTCAATCACTAAAGATTGGTCCTCTCCTCTCCCTCCTCTAATCACATGCCGGATCCGTTACCCCGCTTTATTCCGGGACCTCTCAATTTACAAATTAAGCACTGGGCTACCTTATTAAAAGTATTGCTCTTAACAGACCTGTGTGTGTTTTGTATCACTAGTGCAGTGTCCGTTCTCGGAGCATATAAGCCCTGCCCGCGTGAAGCGCCGGCTCGCGCTGTTCTGTAGTTTATTAAAAGTTTATTAATTATGAACGTGTCGCGTGTCCATATTGCACCAAAATGCAACACTGCACTCCCTTGGGTCCGCAGCAACACACCCACCACGCGTGAAGTCATTGGATGAACGGTTCTCGACACAATAAAAAAGCAAACAGACAGACAGACGCACTGAGATTCCTGCCTTTATTAGAGAGAAGAATATGTTCAGCCCCTCCCTCCGAAGCTTCGAATATTCGGTGTTGATTACTATCGAAGCTTCGAAGCTCAAAAAATGGTATTCGGACCAGCCCTAGTATTTCGACTACAATACATAGCTTTAAAAAGTTTTTTCTCCACTTCAGCAGCACTTACAAACACCAAACTTAACAGTTTTATTCCTATCTATATTCTGAAGGTTTTTACTGAGGGGTTTGTTCATATATCATTCACACTGATTTATATAACATTTCATTCCTAAAAACAACATGAAAATGTATTTGGTAACACTTTACTTAAAGCTTTTACATGTAATGAATTATAAAGGTATTCATAATGTACTGTACATGCTAATGCATTATATCTTTTCATAAATAATTGTAACCAAAGTTAAAATTCATTCAATTATTTGACTGTGTGTTTGTCATGTGTTTTAATGAATTATAGTTTCTGAATAGAGCACAATGAATAGATAAGTATTATAATGTGTTATAACTGTGGTTCCAATTATTCATGAGACAATGCATTATACGATGTATTACAAGGCATAATTAATGCATTAAAATACTTTTATAATGCATTATACATAAAGGCTTTAAGTAAAGTGTTACCAAATACATTTCAACACGTTTTTAGGAATAAAATGTTTATTAATCAGTGCAAATGATATGTGAACAAACTCAGTAAAATCCTTCAGAATATAGAGAAATCCAAAATCCCCTCTATAAAAAACTAACTCTAATATGTCAACAAAATTAAACAAGAATTGTGAGCCTGGCTTTTAGGACTGACTTTGTCTTCATCAATACGTCATGTTATTGAAATAGCTGTTAAAATAGCTAATATCCAAATAGCTATGTAATCATTGTTTTAGGTAATGCGGTCTTTCTGCATTCTTGCTGCAAGGTAATGCATTTATTTAATGTAAAGTTAATGTAATAAAGGCAAAAAAACAAAACAATAATACCAAATAATGAAAGAACTAAACAAGCTACATTAGCATTAGGACAGGACATTCGGCCTCCAATTTCCAGTCAAAAAGCCTCTCAAAAGTGTGTGCTACTGTTTCAGATCCCCCATAATCCACTGCAAACTCATATTCAGCTCTGACTCCATTCTGATATGAAACACATACTATGACCCAAACAATTCCTGATGGAAAAAGTCAAGTCCATCTCCACAGTTATCTCATTAAATAACGTATTGCATGGGCTGCAAACGCCGTTTCATGTTGACTTTGAGGAGCAGATCTGCGTTTGAGCTGTTATTTAGTTTCTAATAACTGACAAATTATGAGGGGTTTGATTTTTCCAGACGTGTGTTTGTGTGTGCCATTAAATGACAGAGAATGAATATTTCATGAGTCCTGGTCAAATCTCATTGCTGTAGAAATGCTTGCCTGAGGTTTTCATCAAAGGTAATGTACAAGAGGTCAAAGGTGAAGGCAGAGGACAGCTTGTGGCGTCAGAGAGAGTGAAATGGTTATGACATGACTGCAAACCATTTACCTTGTCAAACGATTTCAAGGCCACTAGCCAGCACTTGATAATAGACCGATACAGCATCTCAACATGCCCTGCAGGATGCGCAAGTCATCTGAAAAACATCTAGCAACCATACAGCAATGCATTACACACTATACCTTAACAATCACTCAAGTGTTGTTATTCTGAACAAAAAAAACAAACAAAACTTTATTCAAATAAATATATTAAAAAACATTTTTTAACGTACGTAACTGAAATTTAACTGAAAAAAAAATGTAGATGAAAACTTAAATTAGAAATGTTGTCTTGACAAACAAAATGAAATAAAATAAGGTTAAGGTAAAGTACAAAAATTATTAAATTTAAAGTAGAAATAAAAATCAAACTAAACAGAAATATAAAACTGCATTTCATTGGCTCTGTACTTGTACTCTGCACAATGACAATAAAGTTGAATCTAATGTAAAAAATCAAATATAAAACTCCATAATAATAATAATAATAATTAAATTTAATAATAAACTTCAATTTAAATCAATTTCAATTTAAAAATTAAAATAATAATATAAAAACATGAAAACAACAAAATGACAAATGTAAACTAAAATCAAAATAAAAGCTAATTTAAATAATTACTGTCAAGTATTACTCGCTATTAGAGTGCCTTTCATTTAGATATGAATCTCATTGGATAAATATTTTTGCAAAATTACTACAATCTATTTAATATAATACAAATCATTTATATAATATATAATAAAACTAAAAAAAACCACATTCAAAATTTCAC
Source organism: Tor tambroides (assembly GCA_021397915.2). NCBI lineage: Eukaryota > Metazoa > Chordata > Actinopteri > Cypriniformes > Cyprinidae > Tor > Tor tambroides. Next base: position 29,948 of record JAFVLL020035262.1, read on the forward strand.
GCTAGCATCTGTGCAGAGACTCAAATGAATCTCTGAGCTGTTTTTAACTGGTTGAATCATTTGAATGAACTGAATTTCTATATATGAGAGAAAAAACTGTTTAGAACAGTGCAAATGACAGAAAAAAACAATGTTTTGTCACTGGGAAAAGCTGCTGTGTTTCGAAAAAAGCTGAGCTACTGTCACACAAATGTGCATTTACATTTTTTGCAATGCTGCATTACATTGTGAGCGTTAAGTGGGGTCATAATGTACAATCTGTCACTCAATAATGACAAAGCATAGACAAAATTATACACTGTGCACCAGCCTTCAGTCCGTCACACTGATTTGTAACACAGCTAAAAAAAAAAACCCTGAAATTAAGGTTTCTTTTTTTTATTTCTACTGTATTGTACATCCACAACACCCAGATCTGTTCAAATCTCTTCAGTGTGTGGAAACAGAATGAAATTTACAGCCAACACACATTCATTTACACAAACTTATAACAAGACCCACTAATTATTTCTTCCCGCTTGATCCTATATGAATTGCTTTTGAAATAGTATCACATGACAATTCTTCCCTCGTTAATATAGCCTTTACATTGTGCTACTGTCTAGCATTCTTCTAACCTAGCAGGATCCTTCATTGTGCTCTTTATCTCACAACACTGTTCCTTCCAGGACAATGAGACACAAAGAACGCTGTTAAATCCCAGATTGCCTTTTTATAGCGTAGTCTGTTGGATTCTTCCGAACGTTTAGCTCTTTGGCGCTGCCAGGCATGAATTTACTCGTGTTAAACTGCATCCGCAGCACATTCTGACTGTATGCACCCACAGCGAGCCGCTATCTGACGAATGAATGCATTTAAATGTAAATATTAGAGAAAGAAGCACTTCGCAGAGGGATTTAAGTGCTTGAATTTCATCTGAGCAGTGCTGGCGACATTTCGTCTGTACTGGAACACGGCTGTTCAAGCAAACCAAAGGCCCAGCTGCTGTTCTGTCTGCTCCATGCTCTGCTTTTTAGAGCTTGTCAGCCTAGGAAGCAGAAATTTTCCAATTAGAATATGTGCTCAGAAATGTAGCACATTACAGCACCTCTATATTCAACGCCGATTGGACAGGGAACCTTAACATATCTGCACTATGTGTGCCAGCATGCAGAATTTCTGTATGCATAGAATGGGTGTATCCCGTAATGCAATGGTCTCAACTTCACCTTCAATTTCAGTTGTGACTAATGAACTCGAAGTCATTTCAGTCTCAATCTCTTTTTGACTCATTCTGTGAACAGACCAATGAGGTCTATAACATCTGAAGAGAGCCATCCATTTGTATTCCCATTTATTGCAAATGCGTTCTGCCGAAGTACACAGAGAAGTACACATGCTCTAAGAATGTTTTGCTAACGTTCTCATTAAAGGTGCACTAAGCAATTTTTGAAAAATGCTTTTGACACACTTGCAGCCAATCAGCAGTAAGGGGCGTGTCTTGTAATGATGGAGCGGTCAATTTGAGTGTACAGGACGGATATTAACAGATCAACTATACTGTAGATGGCGAGAACTGGAAGATAAAAAAAAGAGGAAAATATTGGAGGAATAAAACATTAAAAAGAAGGGTTATTACGATCAGGCAAGAGGTAGGGCCCGTGTAAATATTGGAGCAGCTTTCCAGCGATGGAGAGAAACTCAAGGAGCGGGAAGGGCTCGAATCGAACACAGAGGTTGCGTTGTTTCTTTTTGATAGGTGAGTAACGTTGATTTTGCATTGTTTCACACAACTTATCTGTGTTGGCCTTTGTTTAAATATGCTTGTGTGTCGTCTTCGCTTGTTTCCGTGATCGTCGTTATGCCAGGGTTGTGTACGTACGTGTGGGGCCGAGATATCCAAATAAGGGTGAGGTCCTATTGGGCTATGGGCGTGTTTGTTTTGGTGCTTACAAATATCAACATCGTTTGGCAAAAATCGCTTAGTGCACCTTTAAGTTATGAAAGCGTTATTTCTGAATGTAATCTAAACATTTTCCTATAAACATTACAGAAATGTGTTTTCTTGGTTATGCAAATGTTAAGGGAACATTCCATTTTGGAATTTTTCAGACATTATTGGAAATTTACTTTTGAATGTTCTCTGAAAAAATGGTAGACAAACATCCAACTACAACGTTTCAGAAAAATATTCCATGAACAATGTATAAATAATGTTTTTGTGCTAACGTTTTGAGAACATTATTAAAGACCAGGTAACTTCAAACAACCATTCTTTTAAGCTTACTGAAAGAATGTTTGTTCATAACTTTGAGTGAACCATGCCAAAATGTTCTGAAAATGTTTCCTGTTAGCCTGGTGCATATGCCATCTTTGATAATGTGCATGAATTTTCTGAGCTGTAAATGTTCAATTTAAATAAGAAAATTGGGTAACACTTTATTTTAAGGTGTCATAAGTAATTACCTAATTAAGTACTTAGTAGTAGCCGTTTTACTTACATGAAACAAAATGTACTTACCACGCAACTAAGTTATGGAACAGCCTGTAATTACAGTTTGTAATTATGCAGATGTAATAGGCAGCTACTGTTACACATATGTAACAGACCGAGTCTGTTACACAGCTACTTGTACACTTAAGTACAATCTTGATACACTTTAAGTAGCTTATGCCTGTGTAATTTTAATGTAATTAGAAAGGTATTACATGTATTTTAGCTGTGTACTGGTGGGTTAAATCAAACTAAGGTGCAGCTGGATAAGGTGTACAGTATAGATACACATGAAGTAGACTTAAGTACAATCTTGATACACTCTATTTTAAGTAGCTTATGTCTGTGTACTTACATTTATAATTACGATGTATAAATTCTGCAACACATATGTAAAAATCATTTGGTTACATAAGTAGCTGTGTAATAGACTCGGTCTGTTTCATATGTGTAACAGTAGCTGCCTATTACATCTACATAATTACAAACTGTAATTACATGCTGTTCCGTAACTTAGTTACATGGTAAGTGCATTTTGTTTCATGTAAGTACAATGGCTACTACTAAGTACTTAACTAGGTAATTACTCTGTATTATGGACACCTTAAAATAGTGTTACCGAAAATTGTGAAAATAAAAGTGCATTTAATATTTTTAAGAGTCCTCCAAAAATGGTTAAAATTTCTAAAACATAATTTGATTAAATATTTGCAATTAACATGTCGCTTGCAAGGATATATACTTATAATACACAGCCACTTGGAGAAAGATGCTTTTCGTCCAATAATGGTGTAATTCGTTTAAGAATTCCTGTAAGACTTTAACAGAATAAATAAATATATTTCTTCATGCCAAAATGTGCATTTTAGTAGGTCAACTAAGAGACCATACACACTGAGATGCATTTAGCTGTATACTTTTTGTATCAAATCAGTGTTTCGTCCAGACAGATCCGGCGTTTTGGGAGCTTGAAACCACTATTTTTTGAAACCGGGTCTCAGAGTGGATAAATCTGAAAATGGCACCCTTGTGTTTTCGTGTGTACAGCCAATCCATATATTTTGTGAAACAATGATGTCATCACCCCACGTCTCGACCCTAGTCAGACAACAATGGCGGACTACATGCCATTCGTGCTGCAGAAGCTACTGAGCCTATTAGCTAAAGCTTCTTGTTGTTGTGTTGGGTTTGTATACAACGCGCAAGGTTTATGCACATGCTTCAAGTCTTCTTCTCCATTTTTAGTGTAGCTCAGTGGCAGAATTACAGCGCCACATATTGGTCTGGCATCTATACATCGTTTTGAGTCGGTTTCAGTGGTTTCGTGTGTACGCATTTATTGAGACAACGCTGTGTTTATAGATTTTTTTTTTTTAGAACGAGGGAAAAGAGATCGTGTAGGGAAAGCTCTGGCTTCATGTGGATGATCCCTAAGACATTTTCCTATCATTCCCTTGACAAAAACCCAATAGGCTTTTGGATTATTGCAGAAAATAAGCTCTGTGACCAACAAAAGTTAATGATTCTTACACATTTTGTTAATTAATGATATTCAAAAATGAATGCAACTGAAGACTAAATACAATTTCCAGAAGTAATAAGTTAAATATATAGGCTATTTACAAACTTCATTTTCAGTCTGTAATGGCGCTTTTCCACTGCATGGTACTGCACGGTACGGGTCAGTATGGTTCACTTTTGGGGGGTTTTCCACTGGGTTCAGTACCTGGTACCTGGTACTTTTTTTAGTACTACCTCGGCTGAGGTTCCAAGCGAGCCGTACCGTTACAAAAACATGACGTGTAAACTCTGCTGCTCACTGATTGGCCAGAGAGAATTGCCATTGCCTGCATCAATGAACTTGCGGCACAGACACAACAGACCCGCTAGATTTAAATCAGCACAGCCAGAGAAGGATCAAACGCAACTGTTTTGAATGAGTGCACCTTTTTTAAACAACCAAAAAATGGCTGTTTCGTTGTCTGTTGAGGAAGTACAGACGTTCCTCTCGTTGATAGCCGAGGAGCGGATCCAGCGAGAGCTTGATGGAGCGACACGCAATTAAAAAGTTTTTCAGGAGTCACGGCAGTAGAGGCGGCGCGACCATAACAACACATGAATAATCCCGCCCACTCTAAAGCAGTACTAAACTGCAATGGAAACACAAACCGACCCGAACCGAGCCGTGGTATGCAGTACTGAGCCGTGCCGAGCCGAGTCATACCACGCAGTGGAAAAGCGCCATAAAAGCAACTAATGAGTAGATGAGTTTACTTGTTCGACATGATGACGTTTAAAGGTGGAGTATGTAATTTTTAAAAAACACTTTAGAAAACTGAGTTGGGACCGAGTCCCAAAACAAACTTGTAGCCAATCAGCAGTAAGGGGTGTGTCTACTCATGATGTGGAGGAGAGAGCATTCAGTGAACAGCCGAGCCGAGTGACGGAAAGCTAGAGATGGCGGATAAAAATCAAAAGAGGAAAACGTCTGTGGAACTATAAGGCAAGAAGTAGGACCCGTGTAAATATCGAATCAGCTTTCCAGCACTGGAAAGAACTCAAGGAGCAGTTGCTTTGTTTCTTCTCGATAGGTGAGTAACACCGTGTCTACACCGGATGCGCTGCGCCGCAACAGCTAAAGTCTGCCTACACTGGACACGATAAAGTGACCATTGAAAAACATTTGAAATTTGTGTCAGCACGTCATAAATAGAACGCGGCAGCAGTTTGTTGCGCCGCACAGCATCCAGTGTAGACAGCATCACTGATTATAATGACTTCTATAGTATTTTTTCGTGACGCTCACGTCCGGTGTAGACACGGTGTGACATTGGTTTTGCTTTGTTTCACAGAACTAATTGTTGCCTGGGTTGTGTAGGCTATGTATGTGTGGGGCAGAGCTATAAAAATAGGGGCGAGACCCTTTTGGGGTAGGGACGTGTTTGTTTTGGTAATTTCAAATATCAACATTGGCTTCCAGAAATTGCTTACCCCACCTTTAATGTCTGAGCTCTTTAGTCCCATTTAGACTCTTGTTAGCAACCAACTTTTTGAGACAACTAAAAGCGTTGAAAAAAATCACAAGGGAGTATTACTGATGTATTTTATGTCATTGAAAAAAATATCTTGAGCTTGTGTTCACCACCCTATTTCAACCATTTAAACAACAACTTCAGGACAATGGAACTTGAAGTGCTAAAACACTAACTTGTCATCCCTGCAGCACTCTATGCAGTCCAAACTTAAGTTTTAATGGTAACACTTTAGAATAGGAAACACTTATTCACTATTAACTACAAGTTTTCCCTCAATAAATTCCTAATTTGCTGCTTATTAATAGTTAGTAATGTAGTTGTTAAGTTTAGGTATTGGGTAGGATTGGGGATGTAGAATAAGGTCATGTAGAATAAGGTATTAATATGTGCTTAATTACTACTAATAAATGCCTAATATTCTAGTAATATGCATGCTAATAAGCAACTAGTTAACAGACCCTAAAATAAAGTGTTACCGTTTTAATAAGTAAGATAATATTTCAGACCTGAACATTGGCATTTACACCCAACTGAACTTTGAAAGTTTGCATGTTTTAGTGCAGCTATTGCAGCAGGGCCAAACAAATGAGCTTTAACTTTAGCCCTGCTGGTGCGCTCGTCTTCATAATGTGATGAGGGCCCTTCCAGGGGGCCGACATTCAAAGAAGCATTCGTCATCTTTATCGCTGAAGGCGCAATTACACAATTAGGAACACCCCAACAGACTGCTGCCGTTTTCAACTGTGCAGTAGTAAATAGAACAAACATCTGGTATTACCACACTCCGCATCGCTTCTGCTCGGAAACTAATTAATTACCCGGGGAAACGGCGTCATTAGTAGCTGTGGGGGGACTAAACGTCCCCTGAGGTGGGTGCGTCTTTTTTTACATGCAAATGCGTCGGTGCTCAGCTGCTGTCTGATTGGACAAGTTCACAGACACGGGTCACTCACAGGAAGCTATCGTGCAGTCCTTCTGTCTGGAAACGAACACAGGGATGCGAACGCTGTCAAACATGACAAACACGGGAGAAATGCAAATCTCATATTGTAAATGCGCCACCGGCTCCCTTCATTTCTCTGATGGATTCAATTAAACTTCAACAATCTGCTCTCCATTTGTCTCTCCTCATCTCCCTCTCTGTCGCTCTTTCTCATTCTGCTGCGAGACACTAAAATAATGAGGAAGTTGAATTAGAACGGGAACGGTGACGTGGGACCACGGCTCCGTGAATGGAAACGGCGGCTAATCTCCGCCAGCTTTAACACAAGCTGCTCCAAGAGGAACATCAGGTGGATTGTCACGTGAAAATGATAGTAAATTAAGTGCCGTGTCCATCAGATGGTTTAAAGTGCTTGTGCCGCGCGAAACGCTCTAAATACCCGACGAGCTACGAAAGTGATGGCTTATTTTAGAAGATGAAAGTCCGGGCTCAGGAGAACCAGCCTGAGAGATCAGAGCTGACAGAAAATGTCCTAAAGCACAAGAGCTTTACAAAGGGCAGTGGTCATGGAGACAAATAGTCCAGGAATATGACGAGAACTTGAGTGAACTGACCTGAGATCAAAGCCGTGGAGGTCTACAATACCTGGAGAAAGCTAAACGTTAGCATTTCCATTCATATCAATGAGTCGGCTAGTGCAGGATCCTCTTGGAGTACGCGATGTGAAGTATGCCATCACATTTCCCCATTTTTCCAGAAAACAAGTCGAAGCTGAGAATAAAAATGCATTGTCTAGAAAAATATAAGTCACACTGGAGTCGCTTTTTATTATTAGCGCATTGAGAAATTGCATAAAATAGCAGTAAACAAAGCAAAACTTTTACAAACATAACATTATAAACACGTAGGCCTATTTTAATTCCCCTCACTCCACAACAAATCATGTAAATGTAATGGTATTCAGAACAGAAAAGCAATTAAAACAAACATAAATTACACTGGCCTTCATTATAAACAACATTTAATATAAACACCAAGCCTAAACTTGGGCTCTAGGCACGAATCCAAATGTGTTAATTGCCTTATTATTGTAAGTGACTTTAGAATTATAAATTCCACCATGTTTAAATGATAAAAAGCTTGACTTATATTCTGGAAATATGGTATACAACAACATCAGCCATGGACTAATCAGGGTCTACTTATATAACGCTGCAGTGACGACGTATTTTTGAAGGCCAGACCGGAAGTTAGCATCACCCTGGATCCTTTGACAAAAACCCAATAGGATTTTCCAATGGCTTTTAGATTATTGCAGAAAATAAGCTCTGTGACCAACAAAAGTTATGATTCTTACACACTTTGTTCATGTTAATCTTCACAAATAAACCCAACTTTGAAGTCTAAATACAATCGGTAGAAGTAAAAAACTAAATGCAGGCTATAAACGAACTACAGCACAGTCACACGACTTCAACGTCACTATATCACAAAGATTCAGACAGTTCTTTCAGTCTTTATTTAAAAACATTTTCCCTGAAAGTTTGAGTTATAATATAGTAGTCAACATTTAAAGTGGATCAAAAAAGTTCATCAAAGTTGTCCGCATTTTGGTTTTAGGTTTTAGGACAACTTTGATGAAAGGTTTTGATCCACTTCAACACAATGAGGCTGTGAAAGTAACTAGTTAGTAGATAAGTTTACCTGTTCAGTGTCCTCTGTATTCCTATTTAGACACTTGTTGGCAACTGCCGTTTTCAAGACTAGTAAAAGCGGTTAAAAAATCACAACTGATGCATTACTGATTTATGTCATAGAGTAAAACAGACCTTATATCAGGCATAGCCTAATCAAAAACCCACTGAATAAAACCTATTGACTTCAGGATGAAACTGGACGTGCTAAAACACTAACTGCTTATATTCTGAAAAATACAGTATAATACAACAATATCTGCAATGGACCAATCAGAATGCAGTATATCTAGTGAACATGACACAATCTGTAAATAAACCTCATGCACGACTCTACAAAGACCTGCTTCCTCCTTTTAGATCTTATTTCTCTTCATCTTGAACCGCTTTACTGTAAAAGTGTTTGTTAGATAGGAAATATAACTGTCATTTTCTCTACAAAAGCCCCCTGGTGTAAAAGTGGCCTCTCTAAAAATACATCCCCACTCAAGGACAACAAATACACATTACGGAGGTGAAGAGCTGCTTTCAGTCACCTTTATGAGCTTTTTATGGGCTCAAGATTCAGAAATAGCCATGTGTCGGATGTACAAGAATAAAAAAAAAAAACTGCATATTTTTAGCATTAAGTCTTTTTGTACTCAGTAATCTGACTGAAATTATATTTGTGCACTAAATAAAGTTTACTTCTAAAGGCATAAACTTACACAAATGTGGATATATTCAATCAAATATATAATTTAGCTATTGTAGATAAAATATTCAGTCTTTAATAAAGTAGCGCGCGTAGCACCCAAGGGTTTCTGTTATTATTAAAATAACTTTGCATATATTGAGTTAAGTGTGAATAGCCTGTGGAGAAATGTCTTAAAACAAGCATGAATGTGAAAGTAACCGCTCGAAGGCTCCTCGGTTATTAATGTACTACTATGCCAATGGTTATTTTAGCATTTTCACTTCTAATAGTTTTTATTTGTGTCTCTACAAAGCTTACAAACAGACATTTTGCCCGAGTCTTCTTGCCACCTTTGGTAAATCTTCCAATTAGCCGCATCAGTTCCTGGTCTTGGCATTATGTCACTTTGAGTACTGAGATGATGCTCCAAATAGACTAGCTGTATAAATGGAGCATGTTTATTGAACTACATCTAGTCTAGCATAACCTGACTTTAGACCATCAGCAAAGGCCAACAGCTGCCCACAAAAATCACATAGAAAACAATCAGCCATTCTTTGTTTCAGATTAGCTTGAGAATTCAGCGCACTTTGTGTTTTTAAATGAATATTATTTTAAATAGTTATTTTAAATAAATATTATAAATTATATAAATGATATTATATAATTATATACATTATATGAAATAAATATTATATATGTAATTTCATGAACATACATGTTTATTGTACGTGTTTATACATACGTGTTTATATATATGTGACCCTGGACCACAAAACCAGTCTTAAGTTGCTGGGGTATATTTGTAGCAATAGCCAAAAATACATTGTATGGGTCAAAATTATCCATTTTTCTTTTATGCCAAAAATCACTGGGATATTAAGTAGAGATCATGTTCCATGAAGATATTTTGTAAATTTATTACCGTAAATATATCACAACTTCATTTTTGATTAGTAATATGCATTGCTATGAACTTCATTTGGACAACTTTAAAGGCGATTTTCTCAATATTTCGATTTTTTTGCACCCTCAGATTCCAGATTTTCAAATAGTTGTATCTCAGCCAAATATTGTCCTATCCTAACAAACCATACATCAATGGAAAGATTATTTATTCAGCTTTCAGATGATGTTTTAATCTCAATTTTGAAAAATTGACACTTAAGACTGATTTTGTGGTCCAGGTCACACACACACACACACACACATATATATATATATATATATATATATATATATATATATATATACACATATATATATATATATATATATGTATGGCCCTGGACCACAAAAACAGTCATAAGTGTCAATTTTTCAAAATTGAGATTTCTACATCATCTGAAATCTGGACGAATAAGCTTTCCATTGATGTATATATACACTCTCAGAAATAAAGGTACAAAAGCTGTCACTGGGGCTGTACCTTTTCAAAAGGTATACTTTTGTACCTATTAGGTTCAAATATGTACACTTTAAGTACTAATATGTACTTTTAAGGTACCAAAATGGATCCTTTAGGTACAAACATGTACCTTTTGAAAAGGTACTGCCCCAGTGACAGCTTTTGTACCTTTATTTCTGAGAGCGTATATATATATATATATATATATACTGAACACCCACAATCCCCCCACCAGAGCACCAGCCAACACAAAAGACCCTCTGTTACTGCACCATTTCACGCTCCATTATTTACATCTCTGATGCAAATAATCAATCACTCCTGACACTTATGACGTCATTCATTTCAATTGATAATCACAGCAGGAGCGGTCTACAACATCCTCAGCGAAGCCCATTTACAGCTGTGTTCCTCTCAGGTCCTTTGAGAGCGGTAAACAAAGAACATGTGTCACATGTGACTATTGTCACGATAATAAACTATTGGATATGAGGTTGCTCATGGTGTCATAATGCTGGGTCTGTCTGATTGGACAGCAGATTAATGCTTCTTTCCTCAACGCAAGATGCACGTCAACAGAGCTGTAACTGTGAGAGCAAAGGAGCTTTACTGGATGTTATTTGCATGCTAAACGACAACAACAAAGCTTCATTAAAAACACATCACCTTATGTAGATGCTTTATTAAGGACAAAAATCCACTCAAGAAGAAAAAGCTAATAAAACTGAAGCTTATTGCTTCAGTTCTCTGCACTGCTGTATGATGTGCACAAGACAAACTTTGAGCGTATCTCGGATGTCTTGCATGTGTCAAAACAACCTCACCTCCAAAGAAACAGATGACGTTATGCATCCAGTGCACACACACACTCAGAGCTTCAAACTGCTTTATATGCTTGCATTGATTTTTTTCTCCCTATTGCATCAAATTCAAAGCCAGTTTTCTTCTTTTCTTTATATAATCAGAATGACAATAAGGCCTGAAAATAAATAGTGAATGCTGACACTTCCAGCTATGCAAGTTTGATTTTACACATCAGGATTTGAAACATCAGCAAGGAACTCACAGTGCAATTTAAGGATAAATTGCATACTTAGTGACCTGTACATTGAATGGGTGCCGTCAGAACGAGAGTCCAAACAGCTGATAAAAACATCACAATAATCCACAAGTAATCCACATCACTCCAGTCCATCAGTTAACATCTTGTGAACCTTAAAGCTGTGTGTTTGTAAGAAACAAATCTATAATTAAGACGTTTTTAATTCAAACTGTTGCTTCTGGCTAAAATCCATAATCCATAATAGTGCTTCCTCCAGTGAAAAAAAGTCCATATCACATCAAAATCCACTGATGTATTTGTTTTGGACTGTTTTCTGCTTGATCTGTGCAGATTTCTCTCCTGTTTCAGACCCAAAGACTTTTTCACTGGAGGAAGCGTAGGACTCGTATTTTGGCCAAAAGCAATGGTTTGAAGTTAAAAATGTCATCACTTTTGGCTTCACAAGATGTTACCTGATGAACTGGAATGGTGTGAATTACTTTTGGATCATTGTGATGTTTTTATCAGCTGTTTGGACTCTCAATCTGATGGCACCCATTCACTGCAGAGGATCCACTGGTGAGCAGGTGATGGAATGCTAAATTTCTTCAAATCTGTGAAGAAACAGACTCATCTACATCTTGAATGACCTGAGGGCAAGTAAAGTATCGGCAAATTTTCATTTTTGTGTGAACTATTCCTTTAAACACACACCAAAAACAATTTACATTTTCAAATCATTTTTAAAATAATTGGTGCAGTTTTGACATTTTTCTTGGGTTAGACAAGAATTTCAGTCAACAGTCACTATTAGCTAGATGAATACTAATTAGGTTTTGCTATAGGCAACTGTAAACCATGTTTTTTTACGGTCCATGCAGCTGCATTCAAACAATGCAATACTGACAGCAATGCCATTTTTTAAAACATTCATTTAACACGGATGTGCTGTTCATTTCAAAGCATTGAATTCATGATCCAAATGAACACTTGCCAAGTGGAAAATACGAGTAAAAACTGGCCTTGGCAAATACATTAAACAGCTACTCGCCAGTTGGCAACATCGTATATGGCTTAAACTGAACTGTAAGATGATAGTCTGACCTTCACTGATTCAACCACTAGAAATGCAAACCATCTACTGAAGAAAACATCAGCAACTGATGCAACCCGCACATCTTCTAACCAAAGGGTATGGGTTATCATCAAAGGTTTATCTAAAAATTTGCGGGCAGTACAGTTCTTGTTTTTGAAAGAAATTAATCATTTTATTCAGCAAAGATGCATTAAATTGATCAAATATGACAGTAAAGACATTTATAATTTTACAAAAGATTTCATGTAAACTTTCATTCATAAAAAGAAGCCTGAAAAAAAATGTATCAAGGTTTCAACTGTTTTCAACATTGATAATAATCAGAAATGTTTCTTGAGCAGCAAATCAGCATATTAGAATGATTTCTGAAGGATCATGTGACACTGAAGACTGGAGCAATGATGCTGAAAATTCAGCTTTGATTACAGGAATAAATCACATTTTACGTGTAAAACAGCTATTTTAAATTATAATAATATTTCACATTATTACTGTTTTCACTGTATTATTTTATCTAACATGCAGCCTTGGTGAGTGAATACTAGCCTACAAGTAACTCCATTGTCAATTGCACAAAACATATTTTTGGATAAAAATAATGCACAATAAAGTCATGCTTGCAAGATACATTCATGGCTAGTAAATTTCTCTATCCACATGCCTTTGGCAGGTGTGTAAAAGGTCAATTTTGGATGCTGATCGCACTGTTTGAGGCATATCCTGCATCACAGCCAAAGGATAAATCCCTGTTGACATCACACGTATAAAGTGTTTCATTAAAAGCGCCTGTCGTCTAATGGTTGTGTGGTGGAGAGACACCGGTGCTCAGATCCGCGGCCACCTTCATCTAAACTGTGCCGATGACCCACCGCGCTTGCGCTAATTGAGACGAACGGCTGTGTTTGTTTTAAATGCTGATTTATTCTCGCAAGCCCTTCGCAGAGCTGAGCGACACCCTCCGCGCGGTCTTTAGATTTGCCACAACACCCAAAAGCACAATCAATCAAACCCCCCACCGATACAACGGGCTTTTAATTAAGGAAGGTCCCGTCCAACCGCGACCGTTCACCCCGTCAGAAACCTGCGGAGAGAACCAATCACAGCCGCGCACCAGGCCAGCTGGAGCCCCGCCAGCGCGGGACGGAACATCTGGGGGGAGAAAAGCCCTAAATATGTGTTAAATCAGGCAGCTGTGGGATGCCTGGATCAATCGCTGACTGCTTTTTGCTTACAGTTTAGCTACAGAAAGAGAATCAGCGGTTTGTGTCTCTCGAGCAGTGAAAGACGCCCTGAAGGCAAGTTAAAACACAGGTCTGAAATTCTGTTTTAAACGAGCCAAAATTGCTCTGTTTGTCTGTGGGATCGAGAGAATATGTAATGATGGCTTAAAGGGATAGTTCATACAAAAAATGAAAGTTTTGTCATTATTTACTCACCCTAATGTCATTATGTTTTTGCTTTTCCGTGGAAAACAAGAGGAGAATTGTTTAAGAATCCTTAAACAGATTTTTCCAACATAATAGACCGAAATTTAAGTAGTTCTTTAGTGAAAATCGCCATGTGGACCATTTTGGGACCTAATATAGTATAAATCAAGTTTTAAATGTTGTTTAATATGCTGTTTTAATATGCTTAAAAACAAACCATGTGCAGAATCAGTGGAGGCGGGGTCTAATTAGAATATTTGTGGCTCCGCCTCCTTTCAGCAACAGCACTCATTGTCTTTCATCTAGTCTAACGTTTGTATTTCCACAGCGAAGGTAAGGTCGTAAGAATTTATGAATGAACCACTCGTTTTAAAATCTTCCTGTCTACTGACAAAAATGGAAGTTCAAAGACAAAATTTTAAAGATGGCTGCACACTTGTTTCTCTGGCATGAGGTCAAATCTAAGGGTATACTGGATTGGAGATTGGATTTATTAGTGATAACTTTGTTGTATTTAAAACATTAGCAGCCTACTACAGAAATATCACCTATGACTGACAAATATGCATCACATAACATTAGTTATAGTTTATGATAAAATTGCAGAGTCCAAATAAATGGAAATTTTAATGCAATACATAATTCTTAGATTCAGGCCTCAGTATTTTTGAGTGTGTTTATGATACTTTTATAAATTTTTGGAGCTCAACAGAAGTGGTCACTCTGGATGGGCATTGTGGCATAAAAATCTTTTGTTGTCCACAGAAAAAAAAGTCTGAGTGCAAGTACTGTAAACGATGACAATGTTTTCGTTTTTGGGTGAGCTACCCCTTTAAGTAGCTATGGCTACCTTGACAAGCAATATCTTGCCATGCACTGAATCTCTGCCTTCTCAAAGGACATGTTTAGTTTGAAACCATGACAACCAACTATCAGTATCTCTTACAGTTACAGTATCAACAAAATAAGTTAATTAACATCTTATGAAAGGAACTGTCTGTTTACTGTGATACCATGACAACAGTCTCTCTTACAGTAACTCCTTAGACAGTTAACTTAAAGAGTTAATGATGCGTTTCAGACACTGCAGACAAACACTAAACACCTACAGCCAGACCTTCTACAGATAAATATGCAAAATAGCCAATTTTCATTCAAGTAAAACGTTTATATGTCATTTAAAAATCATTTTTAAGGGTCAGTTCATGTAGAATTTTTTTTACAGTCATTTTTTTACAGTCCACCTATATATGACATCTATATCTTGAATGTGCACTAATTGAGATAAAAATAAGTTCAATTAAATGGCACTAACTCTGTGAAAATATAAGAAAAGCAATAAGCCCAAACAATTGTGTATTATAGAGTTAATATTGTGTGTCAAAAATCATAAATATCTTCACACAAACAGACAGATTACTTTAAACCCATGTCAACAAACATCTCGGCATCTCTTACAGGAACACACAGGCATTAAAGAGTTAACCGTGATGCATTTCAGACAAACTACAGACAAAAAAGACTCTAAGTTTACATATTTACAAAAATATATACCTATAGTGCTATACCTACCTGAGACGTGCGCCAATTGTCATGCATGCAAAGTCAATTAATGGAATGAAACAACTTTAATACAAGAACAAACAGACCAGTAAAAAAAATGTCACTGAAGATGCCCAAGCAAATCCTGCATAAATGTGAATGCTAAAAAATAAATGAACGCATACTAAATGAATACCTTAGGCACCGAGACTGAATGGAGCTCCAGCTTTGGCCCCTGGCATACAGACAACTGCAAAATGCGTCAGACCCGATGCAGCAGAAATTTACATGCATGTTTGACAGCAGCGTGAAGCGCTTTCCCGCGCATACATGCGTGTGTCATTCATTTTGGCGCATGTTTAGCATGTCAGCGTTGGTGTCAGGTTCACTCACCGCACAGATCGAGGCAAAAATCCGCGTCTATCCGCTCCGTCTTCGTGCGTTTCTCACGGAAGGGCCCCCGGAAAGACTCTCCGCCGTTTCCCTCCGGTAACACGGTACATCCTCTAGAGAAGAATCCGCTGCTGTCTGTCCGCTCCGTCCGCCGCCGCCGACACTGATGATGACAAACGGCGAGCGCACATCACATCACTGAATGAGGAAGACGGGTTTCCAGGATGAGGAGGAGGAGGAGGAGGATGCTGCGGGAGAAGGACGCGACTGGATCCCACACCAACCACTGGATGAATGCGAGCGTGAAGCTTTGAGTGGGGAGAAGCGCTTCAGTCTCAGTCACCACACGGTAAACACGGGGGTGTAGCGATGACTGGACATCCCAGAGGAAAGAAAAAATAGCAATGAGATCTCCTGAACATCTCAATCCATTCTCATAGACAGCACTGAGATTGAATAAAGAACCATTACAGTCTCCTGCTTCTCTGATTGTTCTTCTGAAGAGACGTAGTGATCTCAGGTTTCCACTAAATTTGTCCACAATGTCTCAAATTGTGTTCAGATATGCATTGCTTTGAAAATCTACATTGAAAAGTCAGATTCTTTGATACAAACTCAAATATTTCTCATCTGAAAAATCTGAAAGATCTCTTTAACATCTCAGTTTCTATAGACAACAACGACTTTGAATAAAAAGGAATTGTCTGAATGTTCTCTTAAAAAGACCAGTGTCTCCTCTAAATATTTCAAATATGTATTGATTTGCATTGATTTAAAAAGTCAGATTCTTCAATATAAACTCAAATATTTCTCATTTGAATTACAAATGAGATCTCTTTTACATCTCAGTCCATTCTCAGAAGCAAGATTAAATAAAAAAGGAATTACAGTCTGAATTTTCTCTTAAAAAGACCCATGTCTCCTCTAAACATCTCAACATATTTCTCATATAATCCTTCTGATTGCCCAAGCATCTCATAAGAAAAATCACAAATTATGTCTCTTTAACATCTCAGACAATCTCCTAGACAGCAATGAGATTAAATAAGGAGCAATAACAGACTCCAGTTTCTCTGATTTTTCTCCTATAGTAAAAGACCCCAGTGATCTCACATTTGTCTCCTCTAGAGATCTCAAGAATGTCTCAAATTGTGTTCAAATTTGCATTGCATTGAAAAGTCTGATTCTTCAATATGAACTCAAATATTTATTCTCTAATTCTTCTGAGACCAAATTGAGTATCAAATTAGGAGAAATTTGTCCCTCATGTCTCTTCTACAGATCTCAACAATGTCTTAAAATGTTTACATTCGCCAAGATTCCAAATTCTGCATCGAAAAGTCAAATATTTCTCATCTGATTGCTCTGACATCAAAAGTAACACATGAGGAAATTCACAAATGACACCTCTTTAATTGAGAAGTGAGAAGTGAGTAAGTCCTCAAACGTGTCTGCAGGACTGCAACAAGACTTTTTGTGAATGTCTCAGATTTTTCTCTTTTCTAAAGATATGCAAAAATAGCAAAAAAGCCAACCTGAGCATTCTGTAGGAAATAAAAAATATATTTTCTCTCTGTCTCATTTGCTTCCATACAGCTAAAAGAATACTTTAGTTCTACACTGTAAAAAATCCGTAAAATTTACGGTAAAAAAACCGGAAGCTGTGGTTGCCAGAATTCTACCGTAAAAAATACGGTAACAACATTTTAGGTTTTACCGTTTTAACTTAAATTTACAGTTAAATACCGTAATTTCATTAACTGATATAATGTTAATATACCAACCTATTAAAGTACTGAAATCTGTTTTGTACCTTTGAAATCCACTGATAACCACCAAATCCAGGTAGTGATGAGAAAGTCACATGATCAACCAAAGCCCATCACAAGCAGCTTTTAAATAATAACATATATAGAAGGTGCACAGTGTCATTCACACAAGCACTAAACACCATCATGGTGAGAC